>JANTCA010060622.1:22851-38499 GCA_024741275.1 Chironex yamaguchii
CTTTTTTGGTGCTTGCTGGGCTAAAAATATATGAAAAATAGCTATCCAGCAGCTACCAAATGCTAAAAAAATGATAGCATCATCATCTTCATCAGGTCAATTGATAGGTCTGAGAACATCTTCTATACACACATTTTCTTCTTGGTTTGCTACAAGGAATCTAAAGTTTTCTCGAGGGTTCTGAGACGTATAAATGAGTCTGCACATGGGCAATATTTGTCACATATGATCCGACTATTCTCAGATCCGTCAAGTGACCCACTTAGAGCACAAATTTTGAAACTCTTTCGAATGATGGCCTCTGGTAACAATCTCCAGCTGAATTCTCGCGTTCAGCATGTTTTTTGTCCAGGAATTCCGGATCAGTATCGATAGGGACGCAATCTAAGCCTTATCTTCAAAACATTGGCGGGGAGGGGGATCAATAAAGAGGAGAATTACTTCAAATTTTTGTTTCACAAGGGGGTTTAATAGAGAGAGGGGCTTAATAGACATTTTATGGCAAATGAAAACTTTGCTTGACAAATTCGTGGTAAATTATTTTCTAGAATGTAGACCCAATTCACCCAACATACTGGGCTTCAAAACGGCATATAAATTTATAAACAACTAAGCTATTTGCATATTAGGTATACAAATATTATGATGGCAGGGCCTTTCTAGTGACTACACTAGTAGATTTACCGCAAGGAAGCATTTTTGCGATAAAAATTATACAATACATAAACAATTATACAATAAATATATAAAATCTGTGGACAATTTTCTGGCAGCAAAACGTAGATTAAGTCGATTAATTTATGTAATTTCGTCTGGTACGCAATCATCTCCTACCGAAGCAAATCCTATTGTCTCCGAGTCAAACCTCGGCGTGGCCTTTCAACAAGCAAAAGCGCCTGATCACTAAATTTTAATGAGGAACATTTTTGTCCTTTAGGCTTAAAAAATCACAGAGAAATGTACTGGCCAGAAACTTTACAGTTGTTGTTAATGACGCTGAAAAATAAAATTTTACATTTTTTTCAACTACAACACCTAGAAGTGGCAAAAAGCATGCAATCAAAGAGGAAATAGTAATTTTGTACCATCAGAAGAAATTTCATATGTTAAGTTAAAATAATACATTAGCATAAGTAAAAATTACAAAATTAAATGTTAACTGTGTCGAGTGAGTTCCGATGAAGTAGATTTTTGAACATAACATTTCCTTTCTTGATATTTGTTGGCAAATGAGATCTGGTTCATGGAAAAACGTTATTTCAAACAAAAAAGGTGACGATCCATGGGCCCTTACCCCTTCCCTCCTATGTCGTCTATCATGACAATCAATTGATAGCAGAGCCTCTAATAAGGAATGGTCCATTAATGTATAATTTAACAACATTATGCGACAAAATTATCAATTATATGGAAATGTGCTATCCTCTCTATAAGAAGATATCATAATATATTCTTAATTCATGCAAAGTAGGCATCGTAAAATACAAGATCTGGACACTTGAACATTTCTTGTCGACAAGAGTCACAAGATGGATTATAATTTCTTTATAGCTCATGTGTTATACGCAGCTTCGTGGATATGTCCTTATGAATTTACAGTGTGCCAAAGTGACAAATTGCATGTCAATTCTTTGCGGTATAATAAAGTAATATAATACAGTATAATTACTAGAAAGTACTGATATTCAAGTATATCTGTCAGCAAAAGAGAAAAAATAAAGAACATGTCATGATTAACTCGAATTTATGAAGTTTTTAGGCTTAGAAAAGGCTTTTGTTGATATGAAAACATGAAACCATAACATTCTTTATGATCGTTTACCTTTGTTCAGCAATTCCTTTCTTTCACCCATACTCTGTTATCGTAACTACACTTCCTTGGCATATCGTATAATAGGTTATGCTATCAAATAGACAATCTGCTAGGTGAAAGTTTAGATAACAACTTATTTACCTGGATCTGTAACTGTTTGCTATAATGTGCACTCCAAACACGTTTGTAAAATGAAACTGAAATGAGTATATACAAGTACATCATGTAAGACGTGTTTAACTTATCAAATTTGAAACCCTGTTGATTTAAACTCCTATTGTGTTTTGATTAAAACTGGGACGGTTTTAATGTAGAAATGATTTCTTAAAATCTACAGGACATTGCCCTTATTATTTACTGAATCATCACGTGATTAATCTTTGTACTTATGTTATAATCTTTATTTGACAGGTCATCCACGGCGGCATGGCGGTACAAATCAAAATTTGACCGTAAAAAGACAAAAAATTACCAAACGAGTAGAAATTGTTGATGTGCCACAACATAAATTAACAACAAACGCCAGTAAAAGACAAAATGTCATTCATGCTGGCTATGACTATGACCCAAACGACATTGTCGATGAAACAGCCGCCGATGACTTGGAAAGTCTTGGTAAAATGACTGACTTTAGTGGCAAGGTAGTACCAGGCAGCAAAGAAAAGGCAACAACTGGTGAGACACCACAATATAAAGATGCTCAGGCGGCTACAAAGGATATCATCGAGAGAATCAAAAAACTACAAGATAATCTTTTTCGACGAGGTGGCTCCCAGGAGTTAGCGGCAAAGCTTAAGCTAATGGAACCGGAAATTGTTTCAGCAGCACAGGCCGCCAAAGCAGCTACAGTAAAAATTACAAACGCAACTACCCCGGGTATCAACAACACTTTTAAAATGTCAAATGACATATTTAAGAGCTTACAACTCAGTTTTCCCGCGCCAGCTTCTCTAAGCGCAATGGTACCTCCTTCAGTTGCACCACCACCACCACCGCCACCACCACCACCACCACCTCCTGCGCCTCCGCCGCCACCTTCACCACCGTCACCTCCGCCATCCCCATCTCTTCCAAACCACCTCCCTCTACCTCCACCAGCACCTCAACAACCACCAGCTCCTCCTTCTTCCCCGTCAGTTTCCCTTTTACCTCTCCTTCAGACCGCTAGTTTAGCCGCTCCAGTAGCACTGCCAGCTGCTCCCCAGATACATAGTGGCACCTCTGTAGCTTTCCAGCAACCCCCTCAAGCTCCTGCGGCCACTCAGAAAGCTGAGAGCCGAAAAATTATTCCCGAGGACGTGGTGAATAAGATTATCGAAAAATTTCAAGAACTGAAGAAAGAGGCTAAAACATTTGCTGTGTTGGAAAAGGGTTCGTCGGAAGCCAAAGCTTCCTCAGAAGACAAAGCGCCGGAAAAGCCAGTGCCACCTCCCAAGACGGAAAGCTCTCCTTATGCCTCTATCGGGCCAGCAAAAGAGAATGAAGAATTAAAAAATCTTACCTCGAAAAGTAATAGTCTTAACAGTGGTGATCTACAGGGCAATCAGGTGCTACAGTCTCCTAATCTTGGACCCATCATTCCAGCTGCTGCCGCACCACCACAGTCAATGACACTGACTACACTTGCAACATCTCAAACCAATGAACCTAGTTCTGAAAGCTCAGGAAATAAAGTTGTTAGTCCATCATCGCAAGGTAACATACCAATGATGTTTATTAAGACAGGTCAAGTGCTTGTGCCCATATATGGTAACCAGAAAGGAGCTCCTCAAAATGGGCAACCGCTGCCAACATTGGTTCCTGATAATCAGCAGGCACCCTCGCAGCCTCAATTGCCCCAATCCCAACTATCAACCATGTTCCCAATGCCACCTATGCGACAAGAGAGCGAGACAAACTTTCCTGTAAAGAACAACATGAATTCTCAATTACAGCCCCCTATGGTGCCGCCTGCCCCTCAGGTACCCTTTAATACACCTCAGAGCACAAACAACGAGATGATGCCAATACCAATGCCGAGCCAAGGAACTGTTAATGGTCGCTGTTGTGTTCCAGGTCAATTTCCAATGCTCCCTAGTGACAATCAGGGCAGAGATATGCCTCCGAGTCCACAGCCAAAGCCTATGCCAATGATAATTCCTGGTTTCAACATGCCTGGATCATCTGGAATAGTAAATACAGCAATGCTTAACAACCTCCCGGCCTTACCCTCTATACCACCCGAAATGTCAGGTGGAGTAGTGGGTGCCATGCCACAAGCAATGTATATGCAACCGCCCCCTTCAAACTTACGTATGATGATGCAAAACATGTTTCCATCAGCCTCTACAGTGACTGGCAGCAACCGAGCTATGCAACCTCAACCAGCACCAACTGAGTTTACAAGTCCAGAATTTATGAAGCCAAATTTGATGAATAGTCAATTCCAAAACCCTGAGATGTACTTACCACAGCGACCTGTGGAGCCTCAAAGAATGAATAGTGGTTTAAACATTCCTGATAATTCGTTCCCTAGCAGAAACCCGTGGCCTGAAGTTCACCCAGAAGCAGAAAATAACCTTGCTGTTTTCCAGAAGGAGAGAGAAGTTGCTCAGGCTGCCCTAAATGATATTTCCGATCCCATTCAAACCTCGCTCAGGTCGGCAAATATAAACCCTGATCAGCTGCTTGAGTTAGCGGATGCAAGAAGCAATCAAGAGTCCATCAACCCAGAGATGTTCCATTCACGGTCAGTACCAAAGTTCAACCCAGACGAACTGCTAGACCACATTCAAGGGGCTGAGCTTAGAGGCAGTTTAGCCGGAGCAGGAGATCCAAGTGCCGGTAAATCTCGTGCGCGAAGCATGGGTAGGCCCGAGCCCACTGGACCATTCGCAGGGACTACTCCTGATGACCTGTTAGACCTGCTCACCAAAGATAAAAAAGGATCATTTTCAGACTATAACAGACATTTGTTTTCGATGTCACCAAATACTTTGAACAAAAACCAGGCGCCAGATTTCCGAGGTGTCACAAGATCTCAATCTCATGATATCGATCCATTTGCCGGCTATCCGAAGGGGAACGGTTACGGATTACAGGCTATCAGTACTGGAGGGATGCAGAGTGTTGGATCAATTCCGTCCTTTAGTCACGGAGACTTTGATCCAAGTTTAGCAGATATAGTAGAGCCAAGGACCACTGGTAAAGCGTCAGGCGATCTTTTAAGTCAGTATATTGCTCAACACAAACAACCTAAAGTGGACAACTCTTTAGTACAATCTAGCCCTGAGAAATCTGTTTCAGTAATGTCTGATGACCTTCTACAATTTGAGCATAGTAGAAAGGCGATTGATTCAGATGAGATATTGAAGAACTATGACCAAGAACAAGCGGAAACGCGTCACAAAATTCGTCGCCCTAACAGTACTGAGAACCACTCAATTAGTAATGTTACAAAACCTGTTCGCAAAACAACGATAGCAACTAATACACTCGCTGGTGATAATGTTGAACTTCGAATTAATGGCAAACCTCTCACAGATAAGACTAGCTTGCGTAGTAAAATTGTAAATGGGAGTGTTCTTACT
The DNA here is from genome assembly GCA_024741275.1 of Chironex yamaguchii. Classification (NCBI taxonomy): domain Eukaryota; kingdom Metazoa; phylum Cnidaria; class Cubozoa; order Chirodropida; family Chirodropidae; genus Chironex; species Chironex yamaguchii. Next base: position 28,234 of record JANTCA010060622.1, read on the forward strand.
CCTAAAGGCAAAACCTTAAGGACGAGGGGACCAGTTCGAGTTGAACTAAGTCATCGGAATGATGTCACTAATACAAAGATTGTCAATATTATAACATCATCAAAATATAATATTACTGAGGCTAGGAGAAATAGCATTAACAAGCCTTAGAGATAACGTGCTGCTTGTGAGCATTTAACATCCTTGATTTCAGTTGTTAGACATGTGTTTGGGAGTCATTCATGTTTCAATATTTATCATATTTTTCTTGCTCTGCACAACGTTATTTGTGATAAGTAACCGTAATTGAATTTCCCTGAGTTATTTTATCCTTTCGCGTTTCAAATGAACAATTTTTTCGCCAAGGCGTATTTTCTATTGAATAAAAAATAGCCCGCAAGAGAATGTTTATGATTAATTTCACTTCATCGTTGTACCTTAATCCTAGCTACGTCTTTCCAGGCTTCTCAAGATAAAGGAACGGGTTAATGCAGCGATAACATTAAACCTCTTACGTTATTCAAAAACGTAATGGCTTATGGGCAAGCTTTGACGCTTATGTATCATATTGTATCGACATCAATGCGTACTATAATCTGTTAACGATGTTTAGTTAACCATATCAAAGTTAATATCAATATACAACATAAATGCAAAGAGTAAGGTCTTAAATCATCAAAAACTTATTGCGTTGTTCTGGATGAAATTATTAAAAAATAAGCCACCAATGCATGCTTCTAGTTAAAACAGATTCGTTTTCATGATTAGTACATTCTATGCTGCATTTAGATAAAATTAGATGAATGAAGAGGTTTTATGATTATTCATTATACCCTCCAAAACGAATTTTGTTCACCTTTTATCGATATTTGTCTTACTCGTTTTTTCTCCCTTCAAGGATATCTTTAAAAGGAAAAGACAGAGTTTAATTTTCAATCAAAATTAAGGTATAATTGACATTTACTATGAGGTAAAGAAACATAGGCACGGGCAAGACCCATAAGTGTAGCTTGCTCCAATAGCGTCGTTATATTATTTTGACGTAAAGATTGCAGTGGATGTTAAACAGTAGAATTTGTGAATTCTAGAAATATGGGTTAATACAGTACTAGAAGACATTTCCGTGATACCTGGTTGTAAATTGCGAAAATAAAACTTGTTTTAACCATAATTACTTTTCCCACTCCAGTAGTAAACCCTGCCATAAATTTAAAAATGCCCCATAAATAAGACGTAAGTAAGATGTCTAAATCTTGTTCTTTCTTGCTCACTATGGGATCTATTTTAGGCAACCGTGATGAGTACATATATTTAGATAAGTCTTACATTATTGCAGTTGTAAAGCTGCTCAAATATGAATTGATGTAACACTGAAGACAATATGCATGCTGTATATCAATCCAATTTTCCAGCTTCTAACTTTGAAGAACACTGTTGATTTTCCTCTGTTACTAGAGTTGTATTTTACAGTCTTGTATCCTTGTAAATACAAAATCTTCGTAAACTAGTGTTAAAGATATTCCTATATTTTATAAAAATTAATTTCTAATAGGATAAAGTAATAAGCAAACCGAAATTTGAAATAGAGACGTCTTTATCAACTATTATTTTAGCTTTTTGTAGGTTTCTGAAGTTATCTTTAATTACTATTGCGATTGTCCAACGAAATAGTGGTTATCAATTTCCGGTAGATCGTCTTATTGCAGCTGGGTGAGTAAGTTTTGTACCAATTTAGGTGGTAATTTTATTTTGTATTTTGCTTTGATTTTTTATTGTCAATGTCATTTTAACCTGTAGATTGAACTGGATCTCAAATGTTTGTAAAAATATCAATAGTATATGTAATAAAACATCTACTAAGTAACTACTCCCTTAATTTGTCCAAACACAGAATATAGTGTTACTTGCTAAATGGCTCTTGGGTGGAGATCTTTGAGCATTTTTCAGCAATTATCTCTATTAAATGTTAGAGCATGACCTTGCATTGCAAGTATATGGTGAATTGTGACTAAAATGCTTTCTAAAGAACATTTATAAGCGGGGAAGTACCAGCTGTCCTCTCTGAGTATGTGATAAAGATGAAATTAAACTTAAAATAATATATCTTTACGCCATCTTATATTCTTTCGATAAAAGAAACGAGTTCCATTAGAATCCTACCAGAATCTTTGAAGGCAATATCAATGTATTCATGGTTGCAAGTTTCCATAGTACATGAAGATGTTCAGCAGTGTACTCTTTAAATGTACTTGGTTTTACTATGTACTTGAACGAATGTTGTATCATAAGTCAAAACTTGAAAATCTAATGTAAAATCACATTAAGTTGCATACCTCTTTCCAGCAGTCAGTCTTTCTTTACAACACTGGTATCACCATGCATTGCCTTCTTGCCATACGTCTTTTAAACAAGCATTTATCTAATAGTTGGGTAAGACGTCATAATAATATCGCCATGTAAAGTTCAATTATGGTAATACTTTGATACAGATAAAGGGAGTCAAAGAAATAATTGTCAAATAAACAAGTATGTTTATCAATGTTAACATAGTTAACAAAGAAAATAGAGATGAAGATATAAAAACTTACACCATGAAGTGATAAATCAATTACTAACAGAGAGGCTTGCAAAGAGACATCACCCCGATCATGTCGAAAAATTATCGAAGAAGTACATAATATACAAGGATATTTCAAGTTTTACTAAGTACTTTAAAACATGAACACTCTTTACATTACTTCAGTACACCTTTCATGTCAAAGAAATAATGATGCTTCAAAGAAAGCAAGTTTTGACACGTATTGCAACGACAGGAATACACTTCTATAGAGTACTTCTTGCCCAAATAAGGGCAGTTGACATCCGCTAAGCAACTGGCAGAAGATAACGTCCTAAAACTATGACCAAGCGTACAAAATCGAAGGCCACTAGAAAAATAAAATGCAAAAACAACATTTCAGTCCTCGTTTTCTTCATCTAATACATGAACATGGCAACCGAATTTTTCCAACTTGTATATATATATAGTTTCACAATATGTGATAATGCTAAACTTGCTTATTTCCTTGTCAAAATTTATCAGAAAAATAAGCCTCCGCTAAGTTTCGACATTGTGCAGGAAGAGAAGTAGAGACACTGGAGATGGATGGACCTTTGCATGAGCATGACCAAGACCTGGCACCCGAATGGTGCACGCAGATGGGCTCCACCCGGCAAGAGGAGAAGGACTGTGAAGGAGGACATGGCAGTGATGGAGAAGACTTGGAGTAAATTCATTCAGCTTGCGTTGCAAAATGTTTCTCTGCTGTCAATCCCAGCATTTTTTACACGACTAGGAAGATCTTGCCATCCGTTTATAAGCATCTCGTAACTACCAAACAAAACAGCTTAGCAGCAAATGAATTTCTGTGCCAATGGGAAGCTCGATATGTAGGTCACACTTGTAAGATTGGCTGACAAGATTAAAGCATACGTTCCAACCAGTGTACAATTCCTCCTAAAGAACAGCCATCTTGACCTTACAAAGCTAAAATGACCATAACCTGTAATTCTGCCGTAGGCATACATTTACTAAAAAGTTCAGAATGTGCTAAAATGTATCAGGACGTAAATGTTCAGATGATTGGCATAGCCTGATCGTCCTTTATCTAAGTGTAGTGGAGTCTGTCTACATTAAAACAAGAAAACCAGTACTCTGTAAAACGAGTTAGTTTTTTCACTTGGACTCTTCCAATAATGCTTGCTTTTTCAGGATCTTGTTGTCTTTTTTCTTAATTCTTTATGATTGACTCGTTTTGAGCCATGTTTCTTGTAAAAAAGTTGCCAAATATTTATACTTTCCTCCATAACGATTCATAGTGTCAGACGAAAAAAGCTTTTAAGTATGTTTTTAGCGAAATGTCGCAAAGGTGATTTTCAAGTTTTGTACCACAACAACATTGTTCAGCCAACAGATTTACAAGCCAAACGGGAAAAACATTTTATTCTATCAAACAGCTGGCTCCTTTAAGCCTCTTTTGAACAAAGTCCATAATTTTCCTGGGTTTCGTTTTAAATTTTCATCTTCTCAATGTATGCTTTCATTCAAAGCAGGTACTAAAAGTGTAATTATCAACCAGCAGTCAGCAGAAAAAGACCAATCATTTGTTATCCACAATAACCTTTATGAAACCAAACTAAATTAGCAATTATAGTAAACATGAAACTGCTCAAAAACCTGCATGTAGTCTCTCCTATAACAGGAGTGCTCACAAGCATCTATTGTTTACACAATCAGCAAACATGAAACTGCTCAAAAACCTGCATGTAGTCTCTCCTATAACAGGAGTGATCACAAGCATCTATGGTTTACACAATCAGCAAACATGAAACTGCTCAAAAACCTGCATGTAGTCTCTACTATAACAGGAGTGATCACAAGCATCTATGGTTTACACAATCAGCACATGCATCATACCGTTTGAAGTAAATACAAATGCTCATTGCCTCATGCCTCATGTTGCTCTACAGCAGCCCCCGTGTAATATGAACAGATCGCAGCAAATCAACTTATAAAGCAATTGCTAGTTTAAGAATGTGCTTCTTTACGTCATTATCCTTATAGATCAAATCGCCTTTTCTCTAGGTTTTTGTAGATTGCCAGAAATACCCTTGGTTTCCAGCATAAGAGAACACCATCACAACATGTCACTACAAGCACTGCCAAGAGCGCATACCTCTGCCACGTCAGTATTTTTATTCAAACAACAGGGGTTATCCCCACAATGATTTCCTTGTCAGTCACTTTCAAGAGGGTATCATTACCAAATATGGTAATTGGGTTATCTCGCACTAACACTATAAAGGTTTCATTTCCAAAAAAGTGATCCAGCATCAAGGATTTCATTCGGATCGTCCCCAAGACTTGTTCCTTATCACAAGTCGGACACAACTTGAAACTGTGGTCAAAATCCATCCATACGTTATTGAGTTATCTTGCTAACGAACTGACAAACAGACAGAGAGACAAACAAAAAAACAAACCCTGACAAAAACAACCTCCTGGCGAAGGCAAGTATGGTCTGCTATCTTTCAAACCTAACCATTACAGCTCGTATCAATTAATTCTGATAACAACAATCTCAGCAGTGTAGCCATACTGCCTAGTTATTTCAAAGTGGTTTAGGGCAATTGAGTGTAGACTATTTCTAGTAAGTAGTACAACAATCTTTTTGTGGTACAAAACTTGAAATTCGCCTTGAAAATTTACGACATTGCGCTAAAATCATACTTTAGAGCTTTAAAGTATGATTTCAGCGCAATGTCGCACATTTTCAAGGCGATTTTTAAGTAGTAAAATTTGAAACAATTCTGTTGATATATGTGCAGCATTGTTGAAGGTTTTGAAGGCCAAGATTCGGATGCTTGGGCACTTTTTTGCTGGTATTGATATCAGCGCACATTTGGTATTGAAAATATCGCACTTTAAAGCACTATTTATTGTTTAATACCGACAAAATCTATTTTAAAGATCTTCAGATCTTTAAGAAAGAAATTTAAAGGCTTTTATCTCGCGTTCCTAATTCATAGTTACCAATTCTGTACCATTTCCCGCTAATGAAAATGACAGTGGGTGACATGTTAACAAAGTACTGCCAACTCTCGTTATTCCAGACACCATCCTGTCAAAATATTGCGTTCGCAATAACGAGAGTCTAACAGCACGATGAGAAAAAAATCACTAAGTTATGGTTTGAAAAATTATTTATTTTGTCAATAAACAGCAATCATGAAATTTGATCAACATTTTTAAGGCTCTGTAGTTTATAAGTTTTGTATTATTTTGTAGTCTGTAGTTTCATTGAGGCAAGAAATACTTTTCAAGTGTCGTCTGATGTGACTACTTTTAGAGTGCACGTGCTGCAACTTTACTACTTAGGCTTGCAAATTGACTTGCTATCGTAACAAGACGACGCTGGATGAGGAACACTTCTATGTCCCTCACCGACCTCACAACATCGTGATAGCTCTTCAAGCTGACGGTCGGAGTGACTTCATTTATATCATCATAGTCATCGTCGTCGTCGTCATCATCATCTTTATCATCATCAATTATCATCTGGAATGACCACTTCCTCTTGTTCATTTGTGCAATGGATGCTTAAGATCAACAGTCAATTAACAATGTAATGCATTTGGCTAGTATCTGACAGTTATATACAGCATGTGTCCGTTCCATCGAGAGTTAATAAGAATGTTCAAATGGGACCACGCGTAGTGTCCGCATTACCGTAATAGTGAGAGGCCGTTCTAGCGAGAGCTAAGTTCAATCATTTCTTTGTATTTTCAGTTGAGGATTTTTTTGCGTCCGTAATAGATGGGTGTCCGTTATATCGGTGTGTCCGTAAGACGAGAGTCGACTGTAGTACACTGCGTCTTTGCTTATCCGTATTTCACTTGTCCGAACGCCAGGAGGGAAAAAATTATTAAGAGTTTTTAATAATACCTGTCAAAGCCAACAAAGTGATTTTGCAAGGTGGTTCAATGCATAATCGTTAAAGCTTTCTACAATTTGTCAACATGCTTCAAAAACCGGCAATATGGGCACCAAGAACCTTGCGCGGACCTTGCGCACACGTTTATTTTTTGTATTAAATGACTCGCGAGTAGAGTACAAATATAAAGGACAATTTTTATGGTTTGCTTTTCAAATTACTTTTTCTGATATTTTGTTCTTTTGGTGTAATGTGTGGCAAGATATATTATTTTTTTAAGGACAATTATATCCTCAATTATCCAATTCTTCAACTTATTCGAAAGTTCGTTATGCATTATTTGGACCGTTCTTATCACCGAGGATATAGTGTACTGTCATTTGGACGTGCCTTCATTTATTTTCAGTTACAAGATTCGTATTTTGCTTTATCCTTGGAGTTGGCACAGAAACATAGTAAATGATGCGACAGTTATTTAGGGTCATTGCACTATGCGTTATAATTGACAACCTTATTTGTAAGTGATATTTTCAACTCACACCGTTTTACGGCACACGTAAAACGTTCGAACGTTTGGGGGAACAAGATACGCGTCATTTATGAGAGCAGCTACTAAGTGACTGAAACGCCAAAAAGAGGCCAGTTAAAATTTTTCGTGACTACGATATATCAAATTGATTCCTAAAGTTGTTGTTACTCGAAGAAGATGAAAGCTCTCAAAAGACTTGTGACTAGTTCACAACAATCATAACAACTGTCGCCAATGAGAAACTGGGAATAGATCGAAGGGTAAGAAAAATCATGCTTGACGAAAAAACGTCTTGGTAGCTGCGACCAACGAAGACACTTTAAAAGCAAACAAAATATTAGCTGAGAATACTTTGGAAGATACAAGAACGCGAACAAGGAGGTAAAAAAGGCAATTGCAGAAGCTAAGAACAAATGGATAAAAAGTGAAGCTAGTGAGATTGAGAAAAGTCTGAAATCTAACGAGACGAGGAGAACAGATACAACAGTAATGAAACTAACCCAGACAGAATCAACCAGAAGCATTGGAATTGAAGATAAAGATGGGAAGATGTTAACTACAATGAATGAAGTCACAAGAGAGGTGGAAAGAATATTGCAATAAACTTTACAATCATAATGCAGAAGTGCAACATGAGAAACTACAAGAAAATGTTGACAAACTGGAAGAGAAAAAATGCAACATAATAAGAGCTGAGGTTGAAACATTGGTTAAGCTTCTCCAAACAAAGAAAACATCAAGTGCATATAACATCCCAGCAGAGCTTATCAAAAATGGAGAAGAAGGAATTATAAGCATGCTGCATCATCTCTGAAACAGAATTCTGTCAAGTGGAGAATGGCCTTCTCCATGGACAGAATCCATACTAACATCGATTCCAAAAAAAAAACGAGTAGAAAAATGGTACAGACCTTAGAACAATAAGTTTAATAATTCGCCCGTCCAAAGTACTATTGAGTACAATAAAATGAAGGATAACACCGAGTATTGAAGCAATATTAAGCGAGAGGCAAGCAGGTTTTGGATCTGGACGTAGTACATTAGAACAAATCACAAATCTGAGGATTCTAATTGACAAAGCACATAACCACAGCATGGACAATTACCACAAGTTCATCAGTTTCACCAAAGCCTTTGATTGTGTCTGGCATAATGGACTTTTGGCACACAATGAAGAAATACAACATGGGTAAATGTTTAACAAAACTGATACAACATCTTTATGAGAATGCTAAGAATAAGGTAATGATAGGTGATAACTTCAGTGAATGGTTCAAGTCAACAGTTATAGTAAGACAAGACAAGCTTGTAAATTTCTTCGTGGAAAAAATTATGGACAAAGCTCTAAACGGATTTGAAAGAGGTATCTAATGTGGCGGCAGATTGATTTCAAATCTGAGATTTACTGACAATATTGATTTACTGGGGTAAGTGATGACGACCTCCATGAGATATCGACAAGGTTGCATGACACAGCAACAAGCTATGGGATGGAGATTAGCATAGCAAAAGGTAAAGTGATGACCACAGGTCCCACAAAAGATTCTCACTTAGACATCAAAATAGAAGACCAGGTCTCAGAACAAGCAAAATATTTTGAATATTTTGAAGCCATCATCAAAGAAAATGGAAAATCAGACAAAGAAGTGCAGGTAAGGATCACTCAAGCCACGAAAGGTATAGTTTAACTGAATAACATCTGGAAAGTAAAAGGAGTAACACTAACGATATAATAAGAAAATTGAAAGCAGTAGTAACATCAACCCTGCTCTACCAGTGTCAAAGCTGGACACGGAGTATGAAATCAGAAAAAAGAATAAAGGCATTTGAGATGAAATGTTACAAACGAATTCTAGGAAGGCCCCAGAGACAATGGCTGGATGATCTAAAGGAATGGTTGGGGCTAACACATGCACAGATAAAAGCAGCGGCCATGAATAGAGAACACTGGAGAAGCAGCATTGGTCAATGGGTACACCCACGGCAACATGGCTAAGAATTATCAATAAGCATCGATATACCCAGGCCAAACGTATCACTTACGAAACTGATTTAAAATTCTTCTATCTTGCCCTTGTTTCAATTTTCGTGGACAAAAAATGTGTTTAAAATACAAATCTTCATATTGATGGTCCATGGAGATGTCAAATACAATATTTTATAAAGAGCAATTTAAGAACAAAATTAAAACTTTCGAATGCTGAATCGTGACTGGTATCTGCAAGAAGTGTTCTAGGATCTGGGTACCAGGATACATTTGTTAATATACCTTACTTATATTTGTACTCATTATGTCATTGATGCAATACGACAGAGTGAAGCTCAGAACGCTATAATGATATAAAAGTAGTTATATAAAATTATTTAACAAGAGATAAATGTCTGCTTAGTTATTTAAGTCTGGAAAATGTGCAAATATACGAATAAACACAAGTTACTTGACTTCATAAGTAATACACTAATATGTATTAATTTTTCGCCAATATGAAGCATATTAGTGCAACATATGCTTCACACATAACATTATTTGAAACAATTTACAAACCTCTCTCAAACTGTATTTCCTTTAAAAGCTCCTATAAGCAGGGTCAGAACTCATCAGGGGCGAATTGGCCTGTCGGACTACCGGCTTGGAGCCCGAAAGAGGCCCCCTCAACAAAGACTGCAGAGGGCCCCTTTTTGCAGCAAATGTTTTTCAAAGTTATGAAATTTGAGACACTAGTAGCTAGTGCGGTAGGTTAATGCACAATGGTTGGACTTAGATCACCTCCTGGGGCTCCTCCGAGCCGCAGAGGCTCCCTAAACTGGAGCGGCTTGGAAATCCGGGCCCTTGAAGCAATCTTAGCTGACAAAACAAAATAGAAGAAAGGAGATGTCAAACTTGTGTTGGGATTTACATGGCTCTTAATTATAACTCACGTCCACAACGCTATTCTGGTAATATTTGTAGTGTCTCAAATTTGTTTTGACATGGTCTAGTCAACATGATATTATTAAGCTATTTGAACAATCTTTTTGTGGTTCAAAACTTGAAAATCGCCTTGAAAATTTGCGACATTGCGCTAAAGTCATACTTAAATGCTTTTTTCGTCCGACACTCCTCAGAGTATATGGCAACCTATATATACGAAACATGTAGCAAAACTAGCCAATCATAAACAATAAAGGAAACAAAGAAAGAGAAAATGAAGACACAAAACATTATTGTAAGAGTCCAAGTGAAAAAACGAACTCTTTCTGCCTACAGAGTACTGGTTTTCTTGTTTTAATGTAGACAGACTCCAA
>JANTCA010060623.1:0-16684 GCA_024741275.1 Chironex yamaguchii
CAGACGAAAAAAGCTTTTAAGTATGATTTTAGCGCTATGTCGCAAATTTTCAAGGCGATTTTCAAGTTTTGTACCACAAAAGATTGTTCTTTTAATATTTATTTTACGATTAAAAACTGTATCACAATACATTCAATACATCAGAAAAGATATCATGAATTTGTCTAATTATGTCTGAGGCAAAAGAATTTCTTTTAGGCCATAGCCTTGAGCTTTGTATACCTTCCCAAAATATTAAAAGAGAAGAACTTTTTACTGAATTTAACACTTTGTATGCCCAACTGAGTAAATACAAGGCATCGTGTGAAGAAGTTAGTTTACTAAAGGACCGATTACGTGTTTTAGCACTTGCTTATTTTGGCACTCCAATGGACTTCTCTGATTTCTATACGAAGAGAGAATATGTGTAATAGATACATCTTTGTCACAAAACCTGCTAAAGGCTCTGGGTCCTAATTCTTAACAAATGCTATTATGTTAATAAAACGTTTGATATGATGAATGACCAGGACAAAATTTGAAAATTAGGGCAGTGTTGAAAGCAATGACAATACCGCAAAAACTGAAGCTAAATTACAACTCAGACAATAACTTACTTCAAACAAAAATGAGTAAAGTCGTGAAACTTCTTCCCACAGATCCATCAGATTCATCCCACAGGTTTTCAATGTCCACGTAGGTATCGTTTGTCCTAAAGCACATAAGCACAACACTTCACTTGGACCTATTTTATCTATGATTGTATCTCATATTAAACTGGGTTAGTGGTTTATATGCTTTTAGGACCAGTCTTAAAAATCTTTAGCAAAACCTGCATCAAAGATTCCTTTACTTTTGTTAAATTTGTTCTAAGTCATTATATAATTTCTCGTGGAACCTTTATATGTTCTTTTAACATATGTAATCTATTTACTAATGCCTTCCTTGATGAAGCAATGAAAATATGTGCCAATGCTTTGTCAGGGGAAATGTTGAAAAGGCTTGCATCCCAGAAGATATCTTTGTTGATTTGAGAGATCCATGTTTCTTATGAAAGGTTACCATATATCTATAATTTCTTTTCTCACCATTCCTACTCTAAAGAGTGTCAGACCAAAAAAACTTCTAAGAATATTTTTATCGCAATGTTGCAAATTTTCAAGATAAAATTCTTTAAGCCTCTTTTTATGACAGGAGGAAATTGCGTCAATAGCTTTGCAGAGGATTTGGCGCAAATTGTTATAATCTACTATGTCTTCTGTCAATGAAGTTGAAAATAACTGTAGGTGGGACCTTTCTTGTTTAAAATTTTATCTCCACTTTCATTGATGCTTAAAAATTGTTAGTCTTCTTAGGAACAAGTTTGAATTTCTCTATGTATCTCATCTCCAATAAATGCGTCTTAAAGACTATAATTCACAATCTGCTGAAATGGCAACGCACTGAAGATGAGAGATGGAGCCTTTTTCTCCTGATATCTCAGTTCAGCAGCTGTTACGTCTGTTGGATTCACACTGAGCGGCATCCTTATGAATCAAGCTGCACCAGTACAATCTGTCTTGAGCTGCTTTCTCTTAATTGTTAAAGGCCATGGAGAGATACCTTTAGAGCGTCAGTATGTTGGGCTGAGTGTAAGGCTTGCCAGAAACAGGCCTATGTAGAACCCTTTTAGTTTTGTTAGTGCTGATCGTAAGCCCAAAGTTAGTGCATCAGCAAACGTGCAAACACAGTGTTGCATGCTTGTTTATGAAGTTGCATTAACAGCACGATCGTCAGCAAAAGGTAAGTCTCTGATAGTATCTGCATTGACCTTGGACTTTGGTTAGAGCCTTTAGAGGTTGAGCAATTTGCCATCAAAGCAACACTTAAGACTGACCCCCGGCTCATTCTTCTTGCATCAGAAAGTGTTGCAGAAAACTGAAGACAGTAAGTGCAAGGACACAGACGTGCTTAAGCCCATTGTTTAACCCCAAGGCCATCCCTACTGACAGCTTTGATGAGGTAAGCATATGACAAACGATGAGTCGAGAAGAGGTCAAAGTGCTGCTCCTGGCATTTCTCTTGCAGTTGTCTGGCAGCAAACACCATGTCAGCTTTTTCACAATCTTTACAGAGTCCACACTGACTCTCTAGTAGCGGGCTATGCTCCATATACACTGTCAGCCTGTTGAGCACCAGCCTCGCAAAGGAAAGCTTGCAATGGAAAGCTTGGCTTTACCTTTTTGCTTGTAGAGGTGTATGATGGAAAAATCTTTGAAGTTTTGTGGTAATGACTCCAAACGTCATGCAAGTAGAAATACCTGGAGTAGCTTTTCAGCCAAGGTCTGACACCCTTTCTTGCAGTTCTCTGGCGGAATGGCATCCATGTTAAGTGCTTTCCAAGCTGGACAGTTGATGGATTGCTTTCTTGATCTCCACAAGGGTAGTAGGTTCGTCAATGGTGTTATTGACAGCAATCTGCGGGAGGCGCTGAATGGTTTCATCATTGATAGCTTATGGTCGGTTCAGAATGATGTCAAAATGTTCATCCCACCTGTGGAGAATTGCTTCTTTATCAGTAAGTAGGGTTTGGGCCCATTTGAGCTGAGTAGAGGCAATGAACCATTAGGAGTTGGACTGTACACTTCTTTCAACTTCACATACAAATTATTCATGTCATGCCTGTCAGCACACGATTGAAGCTCTTCAGCCTTTCTGTCTAGCCAGCTATCTTTCATTGGATGAAGCTTCTGTTGAACTTTATTGTGGGAATTTGAAGACATCTTGTATGTTGAGCTACGGCCAGTGAGATGTGCCTTGAGAGGTAGGGATTTTTGTCAAGAAGTTATTGAATCTTGGAGCAGTTTTCATAAAACCTGATGGAAGGACACAATGACTCTGACACACTTTTGTAGAGAGCATCACACAGCGCAGCCCAGCCAGCTTCCACGTTTAAGTTATCAAATTCGGATGCCTTGAGACGTTTACTAAGTGTGTCTGGAAAGGATGTTTTGATAGTGTCATCCTTCAGACTGCTGATGTTAAGGAGTTCCAGCCGTCTGCTCCATGCATTGCTTCTGTTACTCGAACATCCTGCCTGTCCCTTTTCTTGTCGTAGTCAATTAGATGCCACTGTTTAGAGCGGGGGTGCATCAAAGACGTCTTGTTGTGAGTTGGAAAGTTAAACACACTATTGGTGATGAGTAGTTCATGCTGAGCACAGGTTTGAAGCAGCTGAAGAGCATTACTGCTGCAGCTGCTTACTCCATGACTCCCTAGGACACCTTCACAAGAGCTCTTGTCAGAGCCGACACTGGCATTGAAGTCACAAATAATGATGAGATTTTCAGGTCTGGGTACTATAGCAATGATGTTATGCAGCTCTTCAGAGAATTTATGCTTGATCTGATCTGGATTTGTCATGTTAGGTCCATAAGCACTGATGATAGCGAGCTTTTTCTCGCCATGACTCACTGAGTGATAGTTTCAATACCATAAGTCGATCACTGATGGCTTTGGGAATTCCAGCTAGCTGTTTTACAAGTGTGCTCTTGATCATAAATCCTACTCCTGACTCACGCATTTCGTTATTACTGAGTCTGCTCCGAAAGAAAGTATAACCAGAACCATGATGACAAAGTTTACCTTTATCTGCTAAGCGTGTCTCATTTCGAGCAACAATATCAATGTTGTAACTTGTAAGCTCTTGACCTACGAGGGCAGTTCGTCTCTGAGTTCTATCAGTGTTGTCTCTGTCCAGCAATGTACGCACATTCCACGTGCCAATAACTAGAGGTGTGATCCTCACAGTCGCAGTAAACTGGCCGGGAGGGGGGGAGGTTGGAAAAGGCAATGATTGGGACACCTTTTCTAGCGCCCGATCCTCATGCTAGGAGGTGAGCAGCGATATCCTAAACAGAGCTTCGCAGTCTCTTAGGGGGCTGCCAGACATTGCTACCGCTCTCGTTCAACAAGAAACAGTCCTATGGCTTGAGCCACCTATGTGCAAGTCTGCAACTATGATGTCCAGTGAACCCTCGCCTATCACTTTGCCACTCAACCATCACCACAGGACTTGTTACTGGATATCGATGATGATGACAAAGTGACCTGTGTGGGTGACTTTGCTTAAAGTGAAGAAGAGATGTGCATCGTCGACTTCACCCTCTCGTCTGCAGCCATTTGAGTCCAGACACTGGTGGAGATGGAAACGGATGCACTGGATGACATGAGTTTCTTACATGCCAAGTATCAACACAATAGCTTTAGATGATGTCCCTGTAAGTATTGCCATCAGACAGTTTCCTTGTGAAAGTGGCATTAATCATTTTTCCAGGTAAAACGGGCCCGAAAAACAATAAAAAACATCAATGATGAAAAAGTAGTAATACCCCATGAAAGTGGCAACATCCGTGCGTGACTGAGAGTGAAGAAATTAGCTCATGTTGTTAACAGAGTTTGCTGGTGCGATTTTGGTATTAAAATTAGAATTTATAAATTTCTTAACCTTAGCTTTAGTGTTCCTACTTACGTTATTTTGATATATAGAGCGCTTCCATATCCGTTTCCTTTGCTTTTGGGCCACACAACTGTGCAAGCACAGTCAATGCTATAGTAGGGGGGCTGTGTGCAGGCGAGTTGCATGTATATTTAAAATTTTCTTCAGTAAAACTGGCATCTATGAATCTTTTCGTCTGACACTGATCACATAGATTCGTCAGAATACAATAACAGAAAACATAGCGAAATTTATGGTGTAACGTAGGATCGAAAATTGACCAATAAGAAAGCAACAAACCACGTATTAGGCGAGAAAAGACAAAGAAAGAAGGCACAAAGGAATTTAAAAAAACAAGAAGAAAAAAATCCTTGTGCCTTCTCTTTTTGTCAATGTCAGTTTTACTTCTGACAGTTTTTAAGTTTTGTAATGTTAGGAAACTACTTAAAAGTTCTCATTATTGCGTTGCGCAGGAGATAGACTAGAAGATAGGGTTACGTTCGACTTACATCGGGTCAGCTCAAGTTTGATGGCATCTCTAAAGTTACCAATTCTGAATGTGACAAGGTGATACTATTACAATACGCGTTAGGCCAGAAATGGTCAAATGCAAGTTCGGCCTTGGTTACCAGGTGCTCAAATTTTTTTGTCCCTAACTAAGACCACCTTAAAAACTTTAATGTCAATTTTTATAACGAACCTTAAGTTTCGACCTTAAACTGCGTATGCTACATCTCCCCTTTGGCAACGAAAACACTAAACGAAACTGAGCACTGAACTTTCGCTTGTGGAGTTTTTAATTGAACCATTCTGTAAATTGTCTTAGAAACATAGCTCACTTATACTCTAGTTATATTATGCAACATATGACTTACTTAAAATAATAACTGGTCAACTACTTTCTGGGGTTTAAACTACACGTCCATATCTAGTAGTGATCACTGGCTTTGGTACTGGATCAGGAACAACTGAAACAACAAGATCTGATGCTTGAAGTTGGCCATCTTTCAATTGGCGATCATGATTTTGACTTAGCTTTTATAGATAAGTGCCGTTGCGACGGTACAAGTGTGAACTGTACTCTCCCTGAATGACATATGATCTCCATCTTGGCGTATGCTCTGTTACAAGTGTAGCACTTTCTCTTCTGTCTTTCATTCACACTTTGCTCGCTTCTTCCAGTCGAGGATGCGGCTGAACAGCATGTCTTAGATTGACATTTTTCTTCGGCTGTTTTCCACTTTCTGCTCGTACTGTTTGATATGTTCCAAGTCTGGAGTTTTTGGAATGAGATTTGCAGATATAACTGGAACTGTTGTTCGCAGCTTTTGTCCCATGAGCAGCTCTGCTGGGCTGTATCCGTTTTGTAGCAGAGTACTCCTGTATGATTGTAGTGCCATGTATGGGTGCTTATGGCTTTAACAGTTATTCGATTGTCTGTACGCCCTTTCTGCTTCACCATTTCCAGACGGATATCCAGGAGAACCTGTGATGTGTATGAAAGCACACGTACAAGTGAATGTATCTTCAGTAGTAGTCTACTGTCAAGATTTACTTTAGCAAAACTTCCATTAGTACGATAGGTTAAGGATGACTATTTCATTTATTCTTCTTAAACTCTCGGCAGTTGATTATCAGGGTATAAATCTTCTGGTTTATATCTAGCCACCATACTGATCCTTGAGCCCTGACTCAACACTTTTGGATACCCTGGTGTCTGAGGTGTATGCGATCAAGCATCTCGATATGCAGACAGCTTGGAATGAAGAGTCTTCTACAGTACATGAGAAGTTCGTTTACCAGAGTAAGATCTGCTCGATATGGCTAGGATGGCAGTAACAAACTAGAGAGATGATGCTTATTTGGCCATTCTGCTTCAGAATACTATGAATCTCCCTACACACTTTATCTTCCTCTTGATGCCTACGAGTGTTTTCGAGTAGCTTATCCATCAAAGGAAGTGAAGCGATAACGAGACCGGCAAGCAAATACACATTGTTTTGGAGAGCGGGGTTCTGAGGTGATGATTCGCTCTTGAGCACGAGATAGTGTATCTGCGATATGGAGAGATTTGCCAGGCAATATTTGATATCAATTTTTTATCATGAACAATATTGTATGAGACCGCAAAAGACACATTGGAAATCATTAAATTCGTGTCAGTAACTGATCAATATCTTTTGATCCAAGTAACCATACGAGCAATTTGTGACCTGTCTCCAATTTGAAATGTTTTCCTATTAGATAACATGAGAGTTTCTCACACACCCAAGTTAACACGAGTGCTTCTTTCTTGATCTGAGCATACCGATGCTCCGTGGGAGTAAGAGAACAAGATGCAAAGGAGTCAGAATGACAGTTAGGCCTACCTTGCTTCTTCTGAAGTAATACCGAACTAACACGAAATGAGGATGAATCCGTGCTGATCTTTGTTTCAGCTGCTAAATCGTATATTGTAAGTGTTGTAGCAGATGTTAGAGCAGCTCTGATCGCTGTAAATGCTTGACGTTGTTCTGGACTCCAGAACCAGTCGTTCTGACTGCTTAACAGGCCTCTCGTAAATTTTCAATGCGATTTTCAAGTTTTGTACCACAAAAAGATTTTTCAAATAAAGAATACAAGACATAATTAAATAGAACGTTTGGTAGAAAACGTCTCTAGTTGAATAATTTGAATTATGAAAGTACAAGCTGCTAGGTTATTAATAAGCCGCTGCTGTCGTTACGATCATCTCTTGTTTTGTGGTTTCTTTCCGTAATTATATTCTTGCAGTTTGATTCTATCGCTAAAAATTTAGGTCACCCCTCATGATCCTATTTGTCTTGAGTTCATGTCTCTGCCTCATGTTAAATAGTGTCTTTTAGATTATTTTAGTTTATTTATTTACTTAGTTTATTTTCCCAAGTATTTACTTTGATTCTTCCGGATAAAAAACGCCCAAAAACAGATGTCCCGTTGCTGTTCGATCCTCTCTGACACAAGGAGAAAGGTTTGTACATTGAAAAAATACTGAGCCTAAACGAGAGGCATGCCTATATGAGAGGATTATTACAGCGGTGTGCACATCGGGATTAAAAATTCAAAGCTCGTTTCTGCGACTGAGTTCGGTTGACATTGCTTGGATTTTGTGATTTCTCAAAGAAGAGCATCTCATAAATCAAGGCAATATATAAGTCGAAGTGGGACATGTAGAAGGTGTAGTTTTTGGATGAGTTTCATACTGTCACTTTGAGTAATGCTTAATCATTTGATATACCATTAACCTTTAGGGGTCTACGGATGCACCAAACAACCATTTAGAGGCGCTTGTAATTACACTGTAACTCGTTCCTAATCATCATCACATATCAAGGAGAGAATAAGTCAGTCAACATCTTTGAATAATGAAGTTTCACATTCAGAAATAAACAATTCAATCAACATGTTTTTAAATCAATGTGCTAAGCACCACTACCTAATACAAACTTTCCGCTAACATCTACCTTCACGGAAGGCCATTACTTGCTAAGTTATTTATTTATATTGTTGTATTGCTTATTAAAGAAAAATAGTCAACAAGCCATTGCCTTTTCAAAATATCCTTGATACTTCCGGGATAAATAGTTTTAATTGCACAGACACTACATGGCACTTGTATTTTGCCGTCTTAAGATTGTCTCTTGATTTAGAACTCGTATTCCTGCGTTCTTTATTTAAAAGCTCGGCACAGCTATTACCAATTTCTTTGACATGATGGTCGACGAAAACTGCTTTCTATCAGAATCAAACAGATAGTGAATTGTTCTCTGCTTTGCATGTCCCGCTGAACCTTTCTCGCTGATTAAAATTTGAATTACTGTGACTAAGTGCAAGGATTCGATGATCTTTCAATTTTGATGAAGGAAAATAATAGACCTGACATGTCCAGCTGGGCTCCTACTTATGGCAGTTTAGAAAGAAAAAGTTGGAATTATGATTAAATTTTTGGTGGCTTATTACCTGAAGTGCGCCTCTTCGGATTTTTTCTTGATTAAATCAGTGAATGTTGATTTCACGATATTAAAAGCGCTATCAAGAAATGCCTACTTGAATGTAGAAAGAGGATATCTTGTTTTACGTAGAATTTCAGTACTCTAGTTTAAGACATTCGTAAGAGATTTCTTGTACAACGTGGTTCTTCATGACCTATTGTTGTGACCTGCGGCTCCTTTCATAAAAGTTGAGTAGTGTTAGTGTATGATTAGTCATTGTTCAGCAAATATCGAAGAAATAACGGAAGAGTTATCATTATATCCAACACCAGAGAGCGTGACAAGGGAAATATCTACGACGGGAACTGTTTTCAGATGTCATTGAGGTAAGACTTACATAAAAATATTATATGGTATCTAGACTTCAAAATATGTCTATGTGTGTCCTCATATGACAGCGATTCTTTGAACACCCGATGGACTACAGAAAAGTTCGAACGGTGTTGTTAAATTTTTCTTACCTTGTGAGTGAACAATTTTCTGAATGGTGTTTGTTCCTACAAAAAACACTGAATGAGTGTAAAGGACACGATGCTAGACTTTTTGCTAAACTAATAACTAAACAAGTCTCATATTTTCAACATGACACAATCTCATTACCATACTATGCATTTGTGTTCCCTTTGTTATTGTTTACGATTATTGATAGATATAATTACTCAAATTATGCATTTTACATGTTTACAAGAAAACTTAATTCAAGTTACTAACAAACATTTTATCTTTAATACTTAATACCTCCATATCTACTTATTTAATGGGTTTTCTTGGTATAAATCAGACATTCGCTATCCTCACCTTACCATATATTCCATAAAATCAAAAATGTAGAGGTTACTTTATTCTGGCGCTCGTATTTTATGGCATAGTTTGAGTAATTTTATTTAATTCTATCATATATGAGGAAGTTGATGTAAGATAATAGTATGGTATCTAAATGTATCTTAAATTGAACTGTGATTGCAAACATTACATTCGACAATTGCGTTGTGTTAAACATTTTCATTTACAGCGTCGACTTACCAAATGAAAGCAAACATACAAATTCTTCGTAAGAGCACACTTGGCTTTTACGGATGCCTTGAATTTGTCTACTTTACTGTCTATATCGTTTAGGTTCTGCTGCTATCACTGGCAACACACTCAAAATGCTTTGTGGTGTATGCACCTTAAGGAAAACATTGACTTGGCAGTCACCTAAGGCACCAATAACAGTATTGACTAGTGCACGTACTCCACTTGACACCCATTGCTGCTTCCAAATTTCATATTCTTCTTTTAAAATATTCAAGGGGTTTAAATAACCTCCATATTTTTCTGCTGCAGGCAAAACATCTTGCCAAGTTGATTCTTTGACGAAACAAGGCAGGATTCTTGTCAGTGATGAACTCTTCTGTTGATGTGGACCAAATCTTGCTTTCTTGTCTCCAGAGAATTCATCAAGAAGAGGAAAAAACTTGTTTGTACAAGTATAATCAATAGCTGTTTGATTCGTTCCGACAGCACTGAATCTTAACCTAGACTTACTTCTCTGGTCACTCTAAATTTTCACCATTAAAGCAAACACATTTTCCTAATGAAAGCAGTCTAAAACACTTTTCACATTCTTTTCAAGCAGACTCGAATTTCTTTGAGCCTCAAGTTTTTTTTAAATCTCTTAACAACAAGGCGAGTGTTGTCAAGGGGTTGTGTAGTCATGTGTCTTGGTTTGCAACACTTGGTATTTTGTAATTGGCCTGCAACCGTCAGGACATTTCCTGATTGGCTGGCAACCTTCGTCAACTTATGATTTTAAACAAACTGACGCTCCCGCCAATCTTTCTACGCTCAATAAGGTTATTCATTGGCTCAGATTGGAAGCATAACAAGTTAATATTTTTTCTCAAGCGAATTGCCAATACTAGTCTGACAGAATAAGTAACTAGCTGCTGATCAAAAGTGGAAAAGCGGTTTGTGGGTGTAAACGGACTGCGTTAAACACAAATAATGACTGCAGTCAAGAATAAATGACATCTAAAAAGTCAATAGCTGACATAATTTTAGGTAACTAATACCCGTATTACTTCAAGAATTTTTTATCATGTTTCTTTGGTTTGGTAACCAAAAAGTGACATTGTTCATGTAATGCAAAGCTGATATTTACCAACTATTCAGTAGTGACTGTTACATCGCGATGAATTTTTGCTCATGCCATTCTTGGAAATTAACCGTGCAAAACAAAGGGGTCGAAAACGTGGGGAATTGACGGCTCAAGTAACTTTTGGGACATTTTTGGACATTTTATGCAAAACATCGTTTCAGAGAAAGCAAAGTAAAGACTGTATACTTTCTCAGTTTGTTCGAAGGGAAATCAAAAGGTGCACTCAGTAGTGTTTCAGTTTGATAGTGAACTATGTTAATAAAATACACGCAGTTTTTTAAGAAACTTATAAGTGATGTTTGTACAACCATACAGTCCTTGTGGATTTATGCTATTATCTTTCGATGATGCGTCAGTAAGTCACAGTTTTTCAATATTTTTCGTCTCTTAAGATTTGATTTGTAAATTTTGCATCGAGAAAAAATTGTTACTACTTTTCTTGATACGTAAAAAGGTCAAAAGTCAAATTTGAACTACTTTAACGGATTTTATTTCCAAAAACTAGGGCAATAGTGTTGTTGTTTTCTTTTGTCAGAGTATTTACGTGTTGGTCTTTTGGTTTATTGAAGCAAACTTATGAGAGATCCTGATAAAATTTACTTGTATTTACTTGTTGGTCTTTTTGTTTATTGAAGCAAACTTATGAGAGATCCTGATAAAATTTCTAGCTCAAATGCTCGCTGTGACCAATACGTTATCATTAATCCGGCCAACATATGAGAAAAGCGTCCGGAATGCGTTTTTGTCGTGGATACTGAATTTTTGCTCACGTAACAAAGAAATTGTGAGACATGAACATGTGTGTGAAATTTAGCTACCTTGTACTTATCTCTATTTATACTGTGTGTCACTTGCCCTAGATGAACATTTATGATAATTTCTTGGTTAGGAAGGACATAATAAATATGACAGAATACACCGTATCGTTTTGATTGCTATTCATGGAACTTGACATGACGTTTCTATCTAGCCAAAGATAGACAAAATGATACAGCTATTTCATAAAGTAAAGTGCTTTAAAGTGCTTTATCTACCACGTAATCATGCAAAATGACCCAGGTGATCATAACCATATACCTAAAAGATAGATTTGATTCATCATCTTTAGTAAACAGTCGTGCGATCGATCATACATACACATCAGCAGCACTGTGATCCAAATGCTTATTAATGTATTACATTTCAACACTGCTGCGTTTCGTGACAAAAATTATCTCCTTAACACTGTGAGTTTACAGGGTATCTTAACTGCTAATTACTAAAAACATTTCCGTTTTAAAAGAATGTTATTCAAGTAAGGTCAATGGCAAATTATAAACAAATCAATAAATTGAAAGACACCACAAGCATCGATCTGAGGTTGTAATCGTGAAATGTCCAATACACAAATAGAGAGAGAGAGACGGATGGATAGAGTCCTTCAACGTCAGAGACTTCAGTGATCCTAAGATTGATCAATTTGACTTCTCTTTCAATGTTTCTAAATTCAACCTCTCTCGAGTCTATTAATTTATTTGTTTCGAGACTGTAGCTTTTGCAGATGTGAAGTTCTTTGTGAAGGTTGGTCACTAGATATAGCAAGCCACTTACAAGATAGAAGTAGTTCTTATCAATCCGAAGATTAGATAGTTGAAGCACCAAGGCTTGTTAGATTTATAGATTTGAAACTTAGGATGTCATTATAAAATGCTATAGACACTGATATAAAGACTGAGTGTCCCTCGTAAAAAGCCCAATCATATGAGTAACGAAGACTTTGCTATTCAAGGCGAACACAACCAACACATTTTCTAACAGTAGCATCATACATCTCTTATAGTCTCGTTCTCCCTTGCTATACCCTTATTCCGAAATTTAATGACATTGCTGTTTAATGAAAGTCAGATTATAACGATTGTACTGCATCCTTCTTTGTATATCTTTATCTTATAGAATTCATTTTTAAAATTAATAAAAGAGACAATTTTAGGAACCTTACTGACGTTGGGCAACCTAACGGTGAAAAAGGTCTTTCCTTCTTCTGCTGTGGAAATGGTATAAAAAGACCGTTATATACAGGTCCTCGTATAATCAATGTGGCCTTTTTGATTAATGAAAGCCAATAATTAAATCAATGATAAGCAATAATAAGCAATATACAGAATATATAGTCGAAACATACGTGCAATTTCAAAAGCTTCCTCGACAATTGCGCATGTCTCTAGAAAAAACTAAAGTATGACAAAGCCTTTTGCAATGTCAAAAGGTTGTATCGTTGCACGTTAAAGGCTGTGTTCTATAAAAAATTTCAGAGATGAGGGTTACTATATTCGAGAGCAAATAACACAAATGGCACATCATAACACAAATGGCACATCACAACAGAACTCTTTACTTTTTAAGAGATTTGTTATCAAAAAGATTATAAATTGCTGATTCCAATGTGTAGGCGTTTGAGAACAAACGTTAAGTGCAATTTATCTTTTAATATTTTGATGAAGCCAACTCTGGCGCATCTATTGCAACTGCAGCTTAATAAGAAGTTATATTTCAAAAATAGTTGTCAAGTACTTTTTGGTATTTGAAAGTCAAGTTCATTTCCCTGCCACTTTAGTTTATAGACAGAGCCAATCTCCATTTCCTTTGCTTTTGGGTCACACAGCTGTGCAAGCTCAGTAAATGCTACAGTAGTGGGCTTGCCCATTGTCTGTTTAACTATAATCTATATAATCTGTATAATCTATTTCAGAAATGCTGCATGCCCAGCATGGAAGCTTTATGTACCATTTTTTAAGTCTTTGGTATGCTCGGATCGTATATTTGAACCCACAACTTCCCACAAGAAAAGCGAGCACTCTACTACTAAACTCCTACTGCGGCCTTCGGTCTGTACGGGATTTTAGAATTCGTTAGCATTGATTAGATTACAGGTATAATGGAGTCCAGCCGTAATAGCTATATTTAGGATGGTACACTTTACGTGCAGACCTGTGGCTCCTGAAAGTGTCACATCAAGGATGGCATACTCTTACCATTGCACATTCTGCTCTCCTGCTTGGTACCCAAAATATTGGGAAAGGTTGTGAAAGCTAAACATACAGTCTACTCATTTACTCCAATGGTCCTGTTAGAGCGTAGAGGAAATGCGCAGTAGTATTCTCGTACAGTATACAAGTGCAAATCCCCTCTCTTTAACGGGTATGCTTATTTTGCAAATAGTTTGACTACATAAAAGATCCAGCTCTCTAATTTTTATTCGCTTTTTTATAATCCTATATTTCATTGGGAAGGCAACAAGCACAAAGATCCCTAAATGTATTTTAGCATTCAACTGACATTCTAACATTCCATTCACGCAATTTATTAACTAGTACAGCATAGGCCTTATGGAGGCTATTCTAGAGCATGTCTCATCCTATACCTTAAGGAGCGATGAACTCTTAACTTAAAATTAATTTAAAATGATTAACATCCTTTTATTTAAATCACAAAACAAGCAATGAAGTATTAAAGTAATAACTAGCTTATAATTTACAATCAAAATGTCTCTCCAAGCCTTATTGTAACGTAGGCGAGAGATTTTTAAAAAACTAATATAAAAGAACGAGTATTTGACTTTGGTATTAGGGGATTGTTTACAAATACTCTAATCCTATAGGCTATCGGCGCTGAAAGACTTAATTTGTCTACTAATATTGGACATGTGAAGTTCACTCGAGGCAGGAGATTACAGAATTAGTTCCCTTGTTAACTTGCAAATGCTCTGATGAAATGTTAGTTTACCAAAAAGCGGCCGCTTCCTTAAGATTAGTGTTACGTTACATGAAGTGGGCCTCCTTTTCTTTGTGCTCACTGTTCTACTGTTGTTCAGAACGATCGAGACGTCCTTATGTGGCTGTTATCAAAGTACTGTTTTCAATATTTTTGTTCAGGTCATTCAGTGGTCAGGTTTAATTTTCAAGATCTGACCTTGGCGCCAGTTGAAACTTGGATAACTAAAACAGATGTCACATTACAGAGATAACTGTGTCCAAATTTCTGCTGTGTCTACTCTATGTTAGGAATGGCAACTGCTAGAGTCAAGTTCTGATAAGAGTCCGATATAATGGCGTTCTCATTAACACTTATACGTTCGAATGATTGATCTTTGACATGAACTTTGTCTATAAGATGTAACTTGGTAAGAAATTGATCTTCTGATTTCCATTATCTTACGCCCCAGCCTACTAGATGCCTTTTACACCTGAACAAAAATCAAAAACGATCACAAACTGAAAACCTGGTGACGGGAGAAGTACCTGTAGAAAAGTAGAAAAATAAAACGCTCATGTCTAATTACATTATAAATGTTTTCATCCACAAATGTTGGTCATATTCTTTTCCTGTCCTTTTTTCAGTTATTAAAGCTTTTAGGTATTAAAGCCCATAATCAGAAAATGGCTGTTAGACGATTGCAAACTGGATTTTCTCCAATCTAAAGCGACGCCGTTTTGCTGCACCCAAAAAGTTGACCCACCCGCAGCCCCGTTTGACTCTATAGGCATTAACAATTATAATTGGGCACGCAGAGCAAGTACTCTATAACACAGCTATTAGAAGTATATAAGAAAAATCCAATAAATGTATATCTTGACGTTACAAGGTTCCAATAATCCACTGGATGTAAACAAAGTAATGCCAGGTTACGTGATTCACCCTGAAAGGAAGGAATTCGTCTGTTATGTGTTGTGCAAATACCATAAATCTATTAACATTAGTTAAATAGGATAGCGGATAACTGGCTGATTCATTATCTCAACACAAATTCTTTGATGATTTCAACATATTCCATATTATTACTGAGACATTGCACTGCAATCTGCATGATCCTTCCTCCAGTGAATGCTTTCGTTACACTGATAACCGCTTAACAGCCTGTACGAATTACGACATTGACCTGAAAAGTACTCCGTAACGAGGAGAACAAAACTTTCATGTCTTAAAATATGTTTTAGGTCGTTAAGATCCTATTGAGTACCATTACGTTGCCTCTCCGCTGTGTTTCCAATAGTGCAGGACGTTGTTTCCCAAACTTCTTTTGTATCCGGTAAAATGTTCCCCTCGTGCAGTTGTGAACAGAACACGCCCTTAGTACATGAATTCAGCTTCAAGAACCAATCTGTATGAGGCAGGTGGCTTTAAATCATGTTGAATCCTATTAGGAAAGATTGGTCTTTAAGAATAAAAATTAAAGATCATGAGAATATTTAGCAAATGGCAAGGATCATTTAAGACGTCTGGTTTTTATTAGCAATAACAGCATGGTTGAGGGTTTTTGATAAGTATTCTATACGAGATATCAGTAACGCTTTTTAGCTTAAGCTAGAAATTTCGTTAAAATAGCTGCTATCCTTTAATAATATTGTTTGACATCGATGTAATCGGACTAGAAATTACTGGGAGATAACCCGTTATACCACGGTCTAGTATGATCAGGCTTCAGGTATGTTTCGCTTAATTTTGTTTATTCATAGTCAGTGCTCTACGTCACTACAAACATTTAAAACGAAGTTACAGGCTCATTGGCACACGAACAAGTTGAATTTAGTAAACTGCACAAGCGAACACACTTCGTCATTTATCCAACCATTTCAATTCTTTGGGAAAATAACAATTAATTAACAAATGTTAATCAGGCTTTTGAGTTTCGTAACAAACCAACAGCTCATAAAACACTCTCATTTAACCCATATCATACGTCTACTCAAAGATCTTAAGAAGGTTATGATGAACGAGTAAAGTTTTCTTCGTACAATACTGCTTCAGATTCTGAGCCATATAGTACTAGAACTCATAATATTTCTTTCCCAACTCATAATTAATGTCGATAGTATTACAACTATTTATATAAGCTAAATTCGCCATTAGCGATTACATAAGCGCTGGTATATTGCTCTACTAATACTACTACTACTACCACCACTACTACTGCTACTACTACTAATACTGCTGCTACTAATACTAATACTACCACCACTACTACTGCTACTACTGCTACTGCTACTACTACTGCTACTACTACTACTACTACTACTACTACTACTACTACTACTACTGCTG
>JANTCA010060634.1:0-14431 GCA_024741275.1 Chironex yamaguchii
TCCTTTCTTCAAATTCATCTATGTGTGATTAAAGTTCACCATGTTAAGGTTCAAATTCGTCTTGACCCCCCCTCTCTCTCCCTTTCCCCTTTCTCCTCTTCCCCTTTCTCCTCTTCCCCTTTCTCCCTTTCTCCCTTTCTCCCCTTCCCCTTTGTCCCCTTCCCCTTTCTCCCCTTCCTATCTCCCCTTCTTGTCTTCCCTTCTTGTCTCTCCTGCTTCTCTCTTATTCCTCTTGTCTGTTCTCATTTGATAAACAGGGTGCCCTTACAATAAATGTCTCACGAGTTTTTTTATTTTTATTATAGATGACTAGTGGTGGCACGGAGAGCATTTTAATGGCATGTAAGGCATACAGAGACAGAGGATATGATAATGGCATCAAAAAACCAGAAATGTAAGCAATTCATTAAATATGAAAATAAGGCTATTTATGAATGAACAGAAGAACGGCATTTTTAACCGACCCACTGACTAATTACACTTGGCTGCATCCAAAAAAAATCCTTGCAACAAAGACGTTATTAAAATTTCCTATTATAGTTTTGGATGCTGATTCCAGAAAGCATACTCGCTTTTTCAAGGAGGTTCTCGTTTTTTAGTAATAGCCGACACTAAATACCGGTTTAGTTTGCAGAAACGAGTCTGTGTCAGGTCTATAAGATTTCTGTAAATTTATATAGGTGAGTAGAGGCAAACAGAGGTTGATAGGCCATTTTATTTTATTGAGAAGAAACAAGATATAATAATAGAATGATATCGTGATAGAATGAATTACGTTACACACATACAAGTATATACATATCTGCTTACGAAAATAACAATTGTATTTCAATATTGAGACTAACTGTTCCCCCTAGAAGGCGTGCTTTCGTGACTTTCTCTTGGGTGCTGGATTATCAGCAGATGTTGCCCGGCTTCTTCGAAGCGACCAACAGAAATGAGCCATCATCATCACGCTCCAATTGCCGTGATAGCGGTGTTCCATTTCGGACATATCTCGATGGCATCTTTCCGCCTGTTTGTCATTGAATTAACCCAAGTCGTCAGGAAAGTAATCAAGAAGTAATCAATACTTAAAACTATTCCAAGCACATCTTTCGTGAGATGTTAATGCTTCAGTAGAGACAGCGTCTCAAGTAAGCCCACGAATCTGTATGCCAGCTTCCATTTTAGTATCTCTTATAGAAGGTGATTTGTGGGACAGGTACTTAGACCTTTCTCCACTTTTCGGAAGTGCTTTTACAAAATTCATCAATCCTAGCTTTATGTGAAGTGGAGGTAGAAGCACTCTCTCTGCAGGCACAAGTGGTAGAGCTTTGACACTGTAGCAGCCATGTACAAATTCTGTCCGTTGTTGCCAATGTACTTGTTGGTAGTATACGGAACTTGCATTGCTGCCCCACAAGCATAAAAAACATGGATGTTTTGTGTAGCCTATTGTGTAGCCTATTGTGTAGCCTATTATTGTGTAGCCTATTGTGTAGCCTATTGTGTAGCCTAGTATTGTGATCTAATATTGGATATTGCTAAGACGAGGTAGTATGGTAGCATAGGTTTCTTTCGGAGTGACGTAATGAACAATGGGCAATGATGCTCCTTTTCTGACATTTAAAAGGAGCACGGCTTTAAGACTCCTTGTAGAGGAGTCAATAAAAAGCCTCCATTCTTGAGAAAGGTATTCCTTGCCCATGTGTCCCACAATACCCGAAACATCATGGAAATACACCATGCCATCTGTCTTGTAAAGTACCACACAAATTCCTGCTCTTATTACCCATATCAAGCAGAGTGTGTGCTGCTTCCTGAAAGATCTGCTAACCTTAAGCCTAGCAATTGTCCTGATTCTCTCGACAGCCCAAGATCTCGAACAAGGTCATCTAGCTGACTTCAAGCAACTGAGGCCTTCTCCCACGGATCCCGATTGTGTAAAACATTATTGGAAGAGTCCAAGTGTAAAAACGAACTCTTTCTGCCTACATAGTACTGGTTTTCTTGTTTTAATGTAGACAAACTCCAATACATTTAGATGAAAAAACGATCTAACTGTGCCAATTATCCGAAAGTCCTCGTCCTTATACATTTTGGCGCATTCTGAACTTTCTAGTAAAAGTTGGCCTATGGCAGAATCGCATGTTTTGCTAGTCGTTTTCGCTTTGCAAGCGCAAGATGGCTGTTCTCTAGGAGGAATTGATGCTTGGCGTACAGTGGCTGCAACATGTTGTTTGATCCTGTCACCCAATCTTTGAGAAGTGCGACCTACATACCGAGCTTCACATTGGCACAGAAATTCATATACTACTAAGCTTTTTGTGTGGTAGGTACACAATCCTTGTGAATGGATGGCAAGATCTTTCTAGTCGTGAAAACAATTTTAGGATTGACAGCAGAGAAACATTTAACTACAACTTTTTTAATCTCTGTTTCTATGCGCATAGAACCATTGGCTAGCCAAGGAAGTATACAGGACATTTTTCGATGTTTTGTTTCTTCATTTTCTCTGTCTTTGTTTCCTTTCTTGTTTATGATTGGCTAGTTTTGCTACATGTTTCGTATAGATAGGTTGCCACATACACATACTTTTATTTCTGACGATTCATACTCTGAAGAGTGTCAGACGAAAAAAGCTTTTAAGTATGTTATTAGCGAAATGTCGCAAATTTTCAAGGCGATTTTGAAGATGTGATAGTGCGCTTCAGTTTTGAGAGTGTGTACTTGGGATATACAGAGCAGAGTTCACTAGAATTACTGCAGCACATAAGTAGGAAACATTAATCAACCGACCTGAACCGGGCAACCGATCGAGTAAACCAACTAATCGACTCAACCTACTAGCAGATCGACCTCAGCCTACCAACCGATGGAATGACGTTCCAGGTGCTAACTGGTTTATATAATGACTAATTAGCTTTGGGTTTTGTTGCGAAAAAGATGTCCTCTGCATACAACTCGATTGATACGTTGACACAGTATTACTACAGGCAGTGATTTGGGTAATTGTTTGATTAAGAGTAAGTAACTCCGTAGGAACGGGTAGGTTTGTTTATAACTCAAATGCCTTGACCACTTTCCCCGTCAATTCCTGACTGCCGTAGTATCGTTTGTATTATGACATAACTTAACAAACATCTTTTTTTTGTAGCATTTGCCCAGTTACTGCTCATGCTGCCTTTGACAAGGTAAGAGGACGATATGATAGTTCTTCGTAGCTATTATAAGAGGTACTTCATTAATACTCTTGTCTCTTGTAAAACAGGATGGAAGCTTGACTTCGTAAACTCACTGCAAGGCTATAAAAATTCTCA
This sequence comes from Chironex yamaguchii, assembly GCA_024741275.1. Classification (NCBI taxonomy): domain Eukaryota; kingdom Metazoa; phylum Cnidaria; class Cubozoa; order Chirodropida; family Chirodropidae; genus Chironex; species Chironex yamaguchii. The sequence continues at coordinate 3,303 of JANTCA010060634.1, forward strand.
AGCTTTTAAGGCTGTACCCTAGAGAACCTGACCAACTAGTAATTACAGAACAGAAATTAATGTATGAGTATGACCACCACCGGGCGTCGAACTCGGGTCCAACGACTGCAAAGCTGACGCTTTTCCTACTGAGTTAAACAGCTCAATAGGAGAGATCGAAAAATTATTAGTCATTTCGACGCCCCAGTGGACATAATCATACGTTTATTTCTGTTCTGAACACAAGACCACCCTGTCAACGTCTATATGCAAGTAGTATTTACCGCACTATAAGAATGAGTATAAGTAAGTACCTTCATTTCCCCAGTTAGATTTTTAGATTGTAGTTGGTCGACCACAGTGTGCATCACAGGCACAGTGAGGTATTCAAAGATATTAGTAATAAGTGTATCCCGCATAGAACACACCAACGGTCATCTTTACAAAACAGAACAGTAATCTTTGTACTTCGTCTTCACAGGCGTGTCATTACTTTCGTATCAAACTTGTACACGTTCCAATTGATGAGAAGACAAGGAAATGCGATGTGAAGGTAAGCTGTCTTATTGTATGAAAAACATGCTTATTAACGCTTTAAACCCGTATTTGGTGCTTTATTACGTGATTGTTTCCGCCAATTTCTTTGTTTTTACTTTCTATATCCTCTGCTTTTGTTGTTTCAAGTCTTTGCTAATGAATTTTTATCTGGCGTGAGTTGTGTCTTCGTTATGTTGCCAATCTCTCTCTGTTCTCAGTTATATAGTATTTTGCATCAGTGATCGACCAAACGGTTCGGTTTGCCGAATAGTTCGGCCTTTCTGAGGGCCAAACTTTCGGTTCGGTGTTCGGTTCGGCAATTTTCAAATTGCAATGTTCGTTTCGGAGTTCGGTTCGGCCGATTTTGAGATCCAGAGTTCGGTTCGGCAATTTTAAAATCTAGAGTTCGGTTTGGTATTCGGTTCGGTCACTTTTAGAAATCGCTGTTCGGTTCGGTGTTCGTTTCGGTCGATTTCTAAATCTAGAGTTCGGTTTGGTGTTCGGTTCGCCCATCATTTCCTGTTCGGTCGATCACTGTTTTGCATTCCTCTACACAAACTCCTATGCAACCTGTCCATTCCTTTCTCTCGTGCAGCCCTTTAGTTCCAACCTCTTTTGCTCCAGGTAACTTTCCCCTTTACTCTTGCCTTCTCCATCCTCCCCTTCTTTCGCTTCTTACCTCTCCTTGTCTCCCTCCTACGCCTTCCTCTCACTCCTCCCCTTCGTTCATGTCTTTTTCGTTTCCGTTCTTCTTCCATATCCTGTTTTTTTATTTCCTACCCCAACGATTGCATACACCTTTCCTCGATTCCAGTGCCCTTCTCAAGACAAATATATACATGTAATTAAAACCATTTAAACTTTGCAACACTAGTTGCATAATCAATTTGTTCTTCTTTTTGCAGGCAATGCGGAGAGCCATCACACGGAACACGGTCCTTGTAAGCAGCAATTGTTTTGATCTTCTTTGTCTTAGTTTTAACCATATTGTGTTGTACACAGTGACAGTATTCTTTATTTTGGAATAGGCTAAAAGAATACAACGATATATTTGGTCCAGCCGACCCCACTCCCACTGCACCGCACCACATCCCAACTTTTAAAAAAGCCTGAATAATGTGGACGAAAACAACTTGTGCTTTCATCAGCTTGTCTCTTCTCCGTATTCTGCTTCTTCCTCTTCTTCTTCAGCATTTTCTTTTTCTCCGTATTCTTCTTTTCGTTCTCTCTATCATCTTTCCCTATCCCTACTCTTTGCGTATCCTTGTTCTTGTCCTAATTCTTTTTCTTCTATGTATTCTTCTTTTGCTTTTCCATGTTCCTATTTTTTGTATTCTTGTTCTTGTCCGAGTTCTTCTTGTTCTTCTCCATATTATTGCTCTTCTCTGTATTCTTGTTCTCCTCCATATCCTTCTTTTTCTTGTTCGAATTATTCTTCTTCGCCAAATTCTTCTTGTTTTTCTGCGTATTTTCCTTGTCATTTTCCGTATTCTTCTTGTTCTCCGTATTCCTTTACTCCTCCGTCTTTTTCTTCTTTGTCTTTTTGGTACAGCTTTTGCATCTATAAACGGCGACTTTGTATGCTTTTAAGTAGAGTTTGAGAGTATCCTCTGCTGCTCATGGTGTAGTCTTCAGAGGTCTTCAGAGAAATTTATTAAGACGTTTATTGTCTCAATTTCACTTTACATGACCACTCCAGTAAAATCGAAAGGTACAAAGATTGCGTAGCTGCTGGCTACTCAAGACGTTCTCCATCACTTTTATGTTATCGCTTTTTCTTGCTAGTGATTTTGTATAACGTATGTAAATCATGAGTGTAAACAAAATGTGTGACCGTTTTACTGAATCGACATAGAATAGTGATCTTGACAGGCACTGAATAAAGTACTTGTTAAAAAGGGACGTAGTCACTTTCTGTGTTATTAACGAGAGCACCACGTGTGCAAAAGAGCCTCCGCTGATCAATTTTGTACACTATAATTTGAAATTGTCAAATTTTGTGACCAGTTTGTGCACAATTAACTTTTTGTAGGAGGTATGTCCCATTAAGTCATTTTGTTTCCAAACTGAAAGATATAACGTATTTTGTTAAGACAGAAAAAATGAGATGATATATTTCTGTAGCATAGCAAAGAATGTAAAGAATAAGACATCGCGTAAGGATTGAAAGAGACCCTTCTCACTGTAACCATGCGAAATTAAGTTTATTTGTAAACCAACAGCGAATCTCTCAGAAATAAGAGTCTTTCAGCCTGTCTTCGTTTGAAATAGTAATATACCTATGATTTAAACTATTGGTTAAATCAATGGGGCTGCTTGTAATATACTTTTTGTTTATTCATTCTACTAGCTTGTTGGATCAGCACCATCGTTTCCTCATGGCATAGTGGATCCTATAGAAGATATCGCAAAAGTAAGAATTGATTAGTAGTGGTGATAGTGGACTAATGAGCTAATATTTGACTCTTGGGCTTGATGCATACCTAGCAAATCAAACACGTGCGGATTGAATTTGTTATGAAAGAGCCTTTTCGTTTGAACGTTTTTGTTTAACCGTTAAATTATCAAAGTGATGGCGGCAATACTACACGGAGTGTTCTGTATCGAGCTAGAGAACATGCTGTATTTGTGTTGATTTTTGTTGTAGCTTGCCTAAAAAGATGATAATCTGAGCACATTATCATGGAGTAGTAGATAATGATGTGTCTGAGGGCAGATGTCATGTGAAATGCCATTTTGATGGTCGAATGGTGGATTTAAGAACTACTTTGATAGTAAGATGCGGTTGTGACGTGATCCAAGCATGCCTGTCAGACGTTGTTCTGACATTGAACAGAGGACATTTGAAACTATGTGAGTGATAGAAAGATCAGATTTTTATGATCGGTATTTGAACATCGGGCATAATTCTGTGGATATCCTAAGAGAAATTCTGATGAAAAATGTGATGGAAGAGTTGGAGTTCAGCAGCACGATGCGGTTTAAATTGAAATGACATGAATAAAGTTTGGGAAACAGCTCTGGTATTGGAGCAGTCTATAGAAATACTCTAAAATCCCAGACTAATTTGACTGAGACTGATTTATCGTTTTATTTTTATCGTTTTATCTATTTACCGTTCCTTTATCTTTTCGTGATCTCATAGTTGAAGCTAATTTAATATGCAGCTTTGAATATTCACCTCTTCTGGATTATGATAACTTGATTATTGAGCGGTGATCTACTTGTTATTTTTAGCTTGCTGTTAAATACAAGATCGGATTACATGTTGATTCCTGTTTAGGTGGCTTCTTGTTGCCTTTCATGAAGAAAGCAGGGTTTGTATCCTACTTGTAATCTATCCTATTGAAATTCTGCTTTTAGATTTACGTTCCTAGTTGGTCCTTGTTATATACTTCTACAATCTTCTAGAACACTTGCTTGTCCTGCTGAAATAATTTAGTTGCAATATTTACATGCAGTTTGTAGAAAGTTCCATTCGTTTCCATTTCCATCTATAAGCTTCTAGAATGTTCTACTGTGTTCTGTAGTATTGTATACTGTGCTGAAAAATTCTATATGTTTCTAGGTAAGCTTCTCAAACCTACATAAGAAGTTGCTTTCCAGAAATTTCTTTGCTTTCAATTAAGATGAATATGATAAAGCTTTGATAGTTATCGTTCCAGTTAAATAGCAAAGGGGTAGAGACGCTTCTTACTTGAGGATACACTATTGGATTTTGTATCTCACAGTCCAGTTGCTTAGAATATCGAAGTTCTCCATCTAACTTATTATCTCCACTCACCATTAGTAAACCTTACTAACCCTGCCTTCATTTCGTGGTCTACACCAGTGGTCCCCAACCTTTTGTTTTCAAAGTGTAAAACCTTTCTGAGGACCGGTGCATGGATAAGTGGCAGATTTACAAATTAAAACTTCAACATCGGGTCTTAACTTAAACTCTATGTCGTTATATTTGAACTAGTTTAGGTTCATACAACAGCCAGATTTCAAACCGAAACGGAAACGAGACCGAAAATGAGTGCAAGAAAAATAATGCTCTCATCCCAGTAGGAATTTCTCTACGACCCGATGCTGGTCCGTGGCCTGGTAGTTGGGGACCCCTGGTCTACACTGTTAAAGAGGCGACAGCCCTGAAAGTTGCATTTGGAAATTTTAAAGCAGTTTCCTTCCTCACTTATATCTCACGGTGTAAGCCAAAGTGTTTTACTACCTTCACCAAGGAGGTATTGGTTTCTGCGGCGTTTGTTGGTCTGTTTGTCTGTTTGTTTGTCTGTCATCAGGATTGCGCAAAAACTACTGAACTACTGGATGGATCCTCAGGAAAAAATGTCAGATGATCAGTCTTAATGAAAATATTACATGACAAGTGAAATCCCATTACATTTTGGGAACGATCCGGATCACCATCTGGATACAAAAAAATCGCAAAATCCCTACCTGCCATCATTGGCCGACATATATATATATATATAAATATATATATGGAGAGAGAGAGAGAGAGAGAGAGAGAGATCAAGATGAAATCTAAGACGTTATCTGATGCCTAGCATGTCATTTTCTTTCAAGGCTAAATCCACCAAGGTATGATTTCACAATCCCTGGTGTAACAAGTATCTCTGCTGACACCCATAAGGTAAGATCTTGTATAAACTCTCTTAGATTACGTAAAAAAGTAATTTGCAAAGTCAAATACAACAAGTATTCAAAGTTATACTAGTCAGCTTTGTTACAACTGCGCCTGTTCTTGATCGAGTTAAGCCGGTCCCAATCCTAGAGCTAACAGATTACTGTTGGGGAAGCAGGAGGATGGGTGGTGTAGCGAACCCCCAGCAAACCAGCTACTCAAACCCGTATGTATTATGTACTTGGGGGCGGACCCCAGCAGACGAGCACCGTCATCTTCCTATTAATGTTGACAGTAAAGCACAGGCCTGTCAATTTCTAAAATTATGTTTGAACAGTGGTTTGACGGGATATGAAAACACATGACATGAATCACTGAGGATTGACGATCCCATACAATGTGTCTTCTTATTATGCTCCAACAAATCAAATAGAAGGGAGTAATGTAGCTGTTATTTGACGCACAAGTGAAATGTTCCTAGTTTAAAACAACTACAGCAACATATAGATTACTAATTACAGCTGATTTTATCCAGTTGGTTCATTGATGCTATATTACTATTACGGTCATGACAAGAAAACTATGAAAGAGTTACACAAGGCCTGCATGCCTAACTCATACTATATTCCGGCACTTTAGCAGGCCTCACACATAAGGGTAAAATGGGCCACAGTCCTCAGGAACATTGACATAGGTTTCTTTTTACATTGAATAACATCAGTTGCACTTGATGCTTTCCTGAGCTGCTAAGCTGGCAAATGCAAGGTATGCTCATGGCAACACTGCAACTAAACACGCCACTTGTATAACACTGCTTATCTTATGTCTATGACAGGGTGCTAAATGGGGAGCCCTGTTTGACTCCCTATTCCTTCTCTTAACAATGATCTTTGTGATTTTTAGGATATTGTTATTCTCCATCATTTACATCTTTATTTCTTTTTCAAACATGTACATTTTATCACAGACCCCATAACTTATACAATATTATATCATTATTAAATATTATCGAGTTGTATTATAATTGTATATTCTGCACGTTACTGTGAAAAAATTCTACTGTAAAACTGCTATTTGTTAAATTAAGAATTTTGAGTTATGCCAGGTGTATATTTCTTTTTTATAGAAGTTCAAGTACTGCTATTTTTTTCTCGATTTATTTTAGTATGGTTTTTCACCAAAAGGCTCTTCGGTAATTCTTTATCATCATAAGGATTTGCGCAAATATCAGGTAAGCCTTCTTCCCCATATCATATGTTTAATCTGTATCAAAAATAGAAAGTGAAGAAGTACTAAAAACGTTAAATTGAGTCGAGTTTTATCAATTAAGGAAAAAAATATACCTAATTGATACCATGAAATAAAAGATATTGAAAGTTTTTTATTCATTCATTTGTTTATTCATTTGCTTATTCATTTGTTCATTCAATTATTCGTATTTTAAATTCGTGCATTTTTTTATTCATTTACTTACGCTCATTCATATTTTCATTTATTAAATTTATTAATGAATTTTTTTGTTTATTGACGTACACATTCGTTCATTCATTTATTAATTTATTAACTTTATTTGTTCACTTACTCATTCGTTTATTCATACTTTAAAGGACTCAATGTCGTTCTTGGTACACCATAAAGAACTACGTACAGCAGAGTCTTGGGAAGGGGAATGTGCTGAAACCCACCACCCTTTTGGGGGTAGTTATTGCATCCACTGAGGCCTAATTTTTAGATTATAGTATAACACTAGCTCGTATGTGGGTAGGTGCAAGTAAACGTTAAACAATATCTAATATCTATGAGTTGGGGTCTTTGCCTTCGGAAAGAACCTTAATGGTACCTTGACAAGAGAGGAGGAAAACTTCCGATCTTCAATATGAGGTCAAAAATGGATGGTTAATCAGATCATAAATTATTTGTGGGCATGTTTGTATTTAAGATAATTAGCATGTTTTTTGAATTGTAGTAAAGCCAAGAGAACGGCGTCAGTCAACACGTACTTTCATCCAAGGACGAAACATTTTCATCTAACCGATTCAGGATCGTGTTTATTTTTAAATGAAATATTTCAGGAGGGGAAGGAACATTCAAGTTAAAAAAGCAATATATACCGCTATTTTTTCACCGTTATTTTTATGTTTTTCTGGAACCTTCATTTTAGCTGACAGTTACAAACATTGTATAGTTATACCTATTCTCCTTTTGTAGTACTTCTTATCTTCTGACTGGTCTGGAGGTATATACCTTTCCCCGGCCATCTCCGGAAGTAGAGCTGGAAGTATTATTGCTGCAACGTGGGCAGCTCTTATGTTTAATGGAGAACAAGGTAAAATGTGGTTGTTTAATTAATTTGAGCTGACTTTAAACTCCGTGATGGACAGGGTATCCCTTGGGTAAATTATCGTATTGCACGTTCATGTATTTACCCCATATTGGTCAATTATTTAAATTCACAGTTATCTCTGTTCCTTGTATTAGTTGGGTCTTTTTCAATCGTCTTTCTTTGTCTGACGTTTGTCGCAATCGGTAGTGATGGCGTCGTAGTTAGGTCATGAATCTGACTTGATGAAACTGAGAGACATAGTTTCGTAAAACATGTCCGACAAATTTTGAGGAGAGTTACCAACTAGTTGTAACGATTCAAGAGGTGTAGTGACATCGAGTGGATGGATTGGCGGTCACACTGGTTAGATAAGCATAATCTATTCAAGGGGCTTCTTGCAGGGAATGCAGAAATCTTCCACCGTGCAAGATAGTAAGTATATGTGAGTCGTTTATGTCAACTATAAAAAAATTAATTACTAGACAGGTGGCTATAGGAGGGAAATTGTATTAATCCATAGCACCCCTGTGAAATCAAGTTGTAGTCATCAAGAATATAGGCAGAAACGAAAGCTAAAATGACCACCAAAATATGCGATTCTGCCATAGACTGACATTTTAAGGAAAATTCAGAATGCGACCGAATGTATGAGAACGATAACTCTTGGATAATTAGCATAGTGTGGTCGTCCTGCCATCTAAGTGTACTGGGGTCTGTCTACATAAAAACAAAAAGAAACTAGTACTCTGTAGGCAAAAAGAGTTCGTTTTTTCACTTGGACTCTTCCAATAATGCTTTGTTTTTTTTGTTTTCTCTGTCTTTTTTTTATTGTTTAGGATTGACTGCTTTCGATCCGTGCTTCTTACACAAAGATTGCCATATCTAAACTTTCTTTTCTGATGATTCGTATTTTAAAGTGTCAAACGAAAAATTCTTTTAAGTATATTTTTAGCTCATTGTCGCAAAATTTCAAGGCGAAATATGTATTTGTCCATCATCATGTTCCGCTGTCTCCGGTTGAAGGAGATTGCGCACCAACATAAGAATGTTGTCTCCAAAACTCGCGATTTCTACAAGCAATATTTATCTCATCACAGCTGCTGATGTTCGACCAGGTAACTACGTTGCTATATCAACGTTGTCTCGGTCTTCCTCTGCTTCGTTTTCCATGCATATCTTTGACAAACCTGTTTTAGATCTCTTGATGTAGCCAAATAGTTTATTTCCTCACTACAACGTAATATGAATTTAATTTTTCACTTTTTTCCGTTTTTCTGGTTGGTTTTCATTTTGTTCTTTGTTATTTTGTTTCACGGTTTGTTGATTAATTTATCTGAGTCTTCGCTGTCTATTTTGGATGTTAGGTTATGTTGAAGCGACAAGCAAAATCATACGAGCACGACAAGTCATAGAAAGAGGGTAAGCAAACACACTCTTGGCAGCTAACGTAATGTCTGGTTCCCAAATCTCTCCCTTTTATAACTCGACTAGCAAGACGAGTGGCATTAAGGAATGCTTTTTTTCATTAATGTGTGGGCAGACAATGTCACTGCATTAGTTGTGCAGTGTGTACTAATTAATATAAAAACCAGGCTGATAATCTTCAAAGAAAGAGATGACTTTAACTAATAAACTATTCTCCTAACGTCTATCAAACAATTGACATCTTAAGAGAAATTACTAACTAAGAGATAAATGTAGCATAATTGCCCCGCACGAAAGTGGGGCTGTTTAGCTGGCCGTACCCATAAGAGGCTCGCCAGACTAGGCCTCGAATCTGAAAACTTTTCATCTTTGGAATTTACGTCGTAATACAGGTTTGACCGGTTTTTGGGAAGCCTGTTTGAGGATAGGAAGGTGTCAGTTTGCGCTAGGAAGCTATTATAAAACACTGGAGGACCATGCAAACGTTTGAATTTCGAGTTACAAATTGAAGCCTTGTTGTTGGTTAAATATGCTCAGCGGAACCTGGCAAAGCATTGTTTAGTGTAAAGTTCACAAATGCAATTACAATAAAACAGACGCGAGAGAAGAGTATGCCTTGAATTTCTCTCGAAGGAAATTAGGTATACTGTATTCAACTGTATTTGACAAATGGCTAAAACTTTCCCGATATCACTATTTTTTTATTTTATTTTGGCACTTTAAACAGTACGCAAAACCGAGTCTTAACTATTACTAGTAAGCATACATAGTATGTTAGTATGAAAGATCGCAAAAAAGAAGGAAATTGGTGAAAAGGTGTAAAAATCATTAACTGGTGATTAACCAGAAGTAACGATCCGTTAGTAAGTGCTCGCATACTTTATGACGTTTTGTATCATCAAGGTGCGTCTGCTTACGTTTATGTGAGTGTTTGCGTTTGTACAGAACAGTCTAAAAGAAGGGGCATGTGATGGACATTTACACGTGATCAAAATTTGATTTTTACGAAACTTTGGTACTTTTGAACAGCGGTAGTGAAGCGATAGACAAAACAGATATGCATGGACAGCATACGATAAACACCATAACCCAAGTGTTCCCTTTTAGTAAGCACGCAGCAAGGTCGAATATTAAATATGCGCTTTTTTGAGCCGATCATTTACCCGTTTGTCGGCGTTTGTAAATAAATCTGGGCATATTTTTCCCGTGAAGATACAAATATCCTGTATTAAGTTCATGAAAAAACCGATTTCCTGGGAATTAGTGCGTAAGGTGTATGTTGCTTGTTTTGGGCCATGTTATTACTGACTGAGCTTATGGTTGTTTTCTAGGCTACGCAAAATTAATGGAATTTTCGTCTATGGTGAGCCCGAAGTCTCTGTTGTCGCTATTGGATCTAACGACTTCGATATTTATAGATTATCAACCTGCTTAGTCGATCTTGGTTACAGCTTAAACGTCCTTCAGTATCCCGCCAGGTAAGCAAGAAATATTATTTTTGAAATCCAATGATATATTTTTTGCTTTTTCGACTTTTGGTATCGCTGTGTTCCTTGTTTACTTCATTGGGAAGGTAGTTGTTTTTTATGCATTTATATATCATTTTTGTAATTTCATCGACTACCTTGGTCACCCGAGAATGGAACCAGGGTTTTTCCGCTGAAAGCGAAGTACAAAACATGTCATTTTGGTTCCATTTTGGAGAGGAAGACGATGCATTCACGAATTTTCCAGTAGGCCTTAGTTTTTCGGGGAATATGAAGGAATGGCACAATCTTCATATGGAAAGAGAATCGGGACTTAGACTTAAAAGAACCAATTAGTATGAAGATGAAAGACAATAGCAGTAGTAGGTATGACAATTTCATCTTTCACATTGTGTGACGTGTCGTTTACTGACATTAGCTGTCATGTCTTCGTCAACAACGATTGGTTTTTGCTATCTTCTTAAGACCATGTCACCCATGCTGGGTATCGGCCTTTTCCATGGGATAATCTTTTCACTGAGCTCAATTCACAGCAATTTGCCCCTGCAGCCGTCTCCATTTTCTGTTGCTCTGCTCAAGCCATAAACTTCCTCTGGGAGCGTCACAGCACGCTTTTTGCAGTAATCTTCTCTTGTCAGCCTGACGCAACCCGGTTCTTTTTTCCGTCTCCATTCTCTGTTGCTCTGCTCAAGCCATAAACTTCCTCTGGGAGCGTCACAGCACGCTTTTTGCAGTAATCTTCTCTTGTCAG
>JANTCA010060645.1:0-16682 GCA_024741275.1 Chironex yamaguchii
TAAATGGATTGAATTTGTGATGTATTTGTTAATATTAAACATGAAATAGCCAACAAAGGACTGGTCCTTTCATACAGGACTAAAATGTTGTTCGTCGTGGCCTTAGTTTTCAAGAACTTAAAGAAACCTAGAAAGTAACTGTATTTCTTTAGTTATCCTTTCTTTTACTTTGCTGTATAGTAGGCAACATAACCAATGTTTACAATTAAACACCTGCATAGTGTATAGATGAATACAATGCCTTCTCTAAAGCAGGAGAGAAAAACTTGGGAGGAGAGGATTGACCAACTTGGTTGTGTTAGGTTGTTCTTTGGAATAAAAGGTTGTTCTTTGCAAATCTATTTATAAGAGAAGTAAACTCTAATTGATATTGAAAACATACATACATACATACATACATACATACAGACAGACAGACAGACAGACAGACATACACATACGTACATACATACATACATACATACACATACATACATACACACACATACATACACACACATACATATTTTTGTAAAACAACAAGATCAAGTTGTATCAGCCAGGTTGTTACATTCATTGGTTAAACCGTACAATGAACTTGATTTTAACTTAACATATCTTCTTTACACAAAAGCTCCCTCTCTACAGCTGCGTGAGACTTGAACCTACAGACACCTCGTCATTCCGTCATGTAGCTAGTCCATTGTCCCATAGTATTTGTCTGTATTACCCCAGTTGAGATCATAGGATTGATTATACTGCCAGATCCTGTAACCGATGCAAGTTCCAAAGTACAAGGTCAAAAGTCGACTTAGGGCGTCGGAAGTACGAGTCAAAAGAGATAACTATGTCTTTCTCTAAAAGTACGTTGTTGTTTTCACAGGTTAAGGAAAACGTTACGCCAATGCGGTCTTGACGACTTGATGAGACCCAGCTAAAAGAGGGTGAGACAGTCCTCAAGTTATAAATGCATTAGCTAACACGTTTTATACATTGTAACAGTAGAAGTGCCCTTTCGAATGGTGCTTCCATGTTCGTTCAAATTTGCTCCCGGTTCCCTTGAATTGATTCGATCAAAGGGAAAAACGGCTCGGAATTACGCCACGTCTTCTCGCAATCGTCCTCGTTTTCATTTCAAAGTCAACCTTCTCTTGCGTGACGTCATAGTCTTTAATCTTACGTCACATTATTAAATGTCGAACGAACAACATACTTGTCATAAGTCTATATGCTCATATCTTTGGTGGCAAGCGTCTGTGTAGTATAAGATGGGGGTGTCGCAATCACATGTTAACGAGGTCTTCGTTACTAATGAGAACCGAAGCAGGAGAAATACTGTTCAATTTGGCGAAGACAAAGTTGCTACGAAATCAAATGCTCTATTGTGTCACCCCCCATTTGCTAAAGACGATAGTTATGTGAAAGGAGCGAACACAAACGGGGAAACGGGGAGTTCAATTGTTGATAAAGCTCTTGATGACTTGACAAAAAAACCCCAAGGATACAATATTTATGTCGCATCTTTATCTTCAACCGAGTATCATTCATACAACAGTTGGAACGAGGCTACAGCCAGTGGCCGACGATCTTCTTCTGGAAGGAGGGATTCCTATTTAGACCGAAATAAACGGCGAAAAATGCCACTTCATATACGTCTACATCGTATAGTAGAGGAAGAGGCTATTCCAACAGGCCAGAGTCGCATTGTAAAGGAGACAAAGGTGATGGCAAAGAGAATGTCAAAGGACGAAGGGCATTGTCATCAAGCAACGCGACGAGGAAGTTACCTGGAACGAAACAAGAGAAGGAAGATGCCACCAGCCGTAAGGATGAATACCATTGTAAGTTTAACGTTAACGTGATATAAACAGTTGATTACTATTAAATTCTTCTATATATTATATTATTCTTAGTAGTAATTTTTTACTCGAATCAAACTTTAAGAAATATTCTTAAATCCACTTAATTTGAACCTTTTTCTGCAAAGATATATAAACAAGAAAAAAGCCAGTAAGATTTTAAAATGTTTGACAAATGTAAGATTTGTTGAGACGCAAGATTTGTTCCACAGTGTTTCAATAAAATCACTTTCAATTCATACAGAAATCAAACGGTCCCAAAATGGGCGTAAAAAGTGAAAACTTTACATATGACTAGAAAATACATTATTCTTTGATGCTTCGACTTTATCTTCATCAGAATACTGAAGAGGATACTGAATATAAACTACATATAGTTGTATGCATAGTGCAAACCGCTGGATTTCGGCTCGTGATGCCAAGGACTTTCTTTGAAAGTCTTTGAACCGTGATGTTTGAATGTTGGCTTTCGAGCTGAGGGTTGCAGGTTCGAGCCCGGTCGGGTCCCATTTATTACAGTTATTGCCATAATGCTCCACTCTTGATAAATATGTCACAGCACTTGTGTCTGTTGAAGTACTACATATATCTGACTATCTTTTTGTGGTAAAAACTCATTCAAACCATGCTCGGAAAAAAGCTTTTAAGTATGTTTTAGAGAAATGTCGCAAATTTTCACGGCGATATCTCTGACACTGATAAAGCCTTAGCCGAAACACAGAAAATATAGTTGATAGTTGGCGGTAGGTACTACAAGGAATGGAGAGCTGTTCAGTTTACAAACTACATACAACTTCAATCATTTTAATGACATGTTTCCCTCCGCTTTATTTGTAGACTGAAAATGGAGACAATCAATAAAGCTAAGAAATTTTGTATTACTTACGTTTGACACAAACATTTGGCGTCTACTCTTTGATTACCAGTAACTATATTTTACAAAACCGATCGATTAGAAATTTTTATATATGTTTATGAAGTAAGCAAATATGAGACTGGGCCTTGTTTCTACATAATCACACACGTTGGTATGTATTCTTTTGAATGTGAAATCATGATCCTTTTCCCAGTTTACATGAAAGTACGTTAATACGATACAAAATTAATCAAGCTTTAAGCAATAAAAGCTGCAACCCTTGATTTGATAAAAAGTTATGATAATAACAAAAACGAGTGTTGTGATAATGAATTTCTTGAATGTTACTAACTTTCAACCTTGTTTTGGCGTCTATGGCATGAATTGTAACACGGCTGCCTCAAGTGATACAATATTTTGCCATTTTGTTTATCATATTGACAAATTGTGAAACTAGGATTGAAGTTTTTAGCATACTCGTATAGCTGATTCCCATGCCAAGGCTTGGGCATGTACTAGAAAGGCAGCTCTTCATGCGAGAGGGTTCCCGTTTCCTTCTTTCATCAATGGCATTTTGTTTCTGGAGATAAGAATTTGAACTTGCAACCACTGGTTTGCAAGATTGTCAGCTTATCGACTTCACCACGGTGGCTCCAATAATTTCGTGGATTTGAATCCTTTGACTCGCCAGATATATGGCTACCGTGCATTTCACTTCTTCGCATCGTTTACCTCTGCTTTATCTTATCTAAGTATCACCAGATAGAGACAAAGTATGGCATACACAAAAGACAAGTGTCCTCCATCACCTCCATAACCTCCATCGTCTTCTAGCATTGCCCTCCTACTCAAGTAAGGTGGCATTGGGGTGTGTGTGGGGGCTATCTCAACGGCTACCTTAATGCTCCTCTGAAGGCAAATTCTTGATGCACACTGCTTCTCAGTGACGTGGTCGTTGTCCGACCAGCTAGGAACTGTTGCCAGTTACCTGTTAGAGCAATTTGGGTTTTACAACAGGAGCAGGCAGTGCCATAGTGTCTAAGTCGACGCCTGTTGCTGATTACATTGCTCCGTTATCTTGGACATCAATCGTTGTGTAATAAACTGGCGAAGTTCCTTGTTCCTCTTTTCTAGTTCCTCAACTTTATCCTCGAGTTCAGATCTTGTCAGGGCTCTCCCAGTACCGTCTGGGAATGACTTCCCATGTGGCTTAGCACACTAGAATAATAGGAGCAAAAAGAGTAGTCAAGCGATAATTTAAATGAAAAGACAATTAAGACACAATAATGTTTAAAAGGAAAGTGGGCGAGCACGCTGGGACTTGAACGTAAACCCTTCTGCCTACCATGCACGTGCTCTACCGTGTGTCTTATCGATAGAAGACCAAAGTAAGCACGGTCGTTCGTCACAACACTGGCGATCACCACCATAGACTCACGATCGAGAAACGACTTACCTGCATTTTAGGAACTATTTACCCTTAAGGACTTAACTTAAACTTCGCAGATGGATCCTTTTCATTTTCAAACGAGTGGTAAAGTTACAAATGTCTATTTTATTAGTCGTATACTGGCCCCACGACACTACATTTTAGTGGACCAAAGTAAGCAAATATTAATACGAGGTGACTTGTTAGCTCGGTTAGTAAAGCGTCAACACGATGAGCAGGAATATTTGGGTTCGAGTCCCATCCGATCCATGTGCTTCGTGTCATTACATGCCATGTAATTCTTTCGTGGGTCTCTCCTTAAACGGCATCACACCTCATGAAAGGAACGCAAAAAGGAATAAAAATTGCTTCTTATATCTGAGTATCTAGACAATCGCTGGGATGTCATCTTTGTGCCTCGTTCCTTTTTTATATAAGACAGCAAAGAACTATCGTCCAAGGTTCGAGTCAGGGGATTTTGACTGCAAAGTAGGCCATAAACTACTACAGCTAAATAGTTTTTTGCAATAATGGTATTGGGTTTAAGTCATTAAACTCTTTTGATTTGTTGAGAGCAACAGGTCTCAATGAATACCTAACTTCAAGCAAACAGACTTTCCAGAGTAGTGCTATTGAGAGGATTTGGTTTGACAAGGTAAAGACGGCCAGACAGTGTTCGTTTCTCCAAGGTTCAACAAGGATAGTATCAAATGAATGGAGTTGGTTTGCCAGCTCTAATCGGAGCAGCAAACTTCACAGGCTCTAAACGGGTCGTGAAGATGCAATTTGACACCGGGATAAAGTGGAGGTAGTCTGGGCACAACCATATTTGCGTTAAGACAGCTCATTTTTAAATTAAAAGGATGAATCTATCTCGACTTTCTTTCCCAATAGCAATAGAAATTGACAACTGTTCCAACTTATACCACTTACCTCTCTTATTACATCAGCGAATAAATTTTTATCTGACGAAAGGCGACTAGCAGCTAAGGTCGGATCCAATATATCGCAGATACCTCCCTGTGAATAAGTGAAATGAATACGCGGATTGTAATACTTTGTGCCTTAAATTCAACACGTATAACATAAATTGGAATCATAAAGCTATTTAGAGTACAGACAAAATGTAAAATTGTTGACGTGGCACGGTACGGGAAATGTGAAAACTAATCGAGAGAGCCAATTGTCGTAACAAGTAAAATCTAATAGCTATAGTAAGTATTGATGAATAACGATAAATTACTACTTAGTCCTACAAAAAGTATGAAAGGTTGAAATCCTTGATTCACAAAATTGTAGTGCCGTGCAGCTAGTATATAACTATAAAGTGAAATAAATTTGTAACTTTACCGCCCTTTTGAAGAAGATAACGATCCTTCCACAAATTTCCGACCTACAAGGCCTTAGTTATACGACAGACTAACGCCTTGTAGGTCGAAAATTTGCGGATGGATCGTTCTACATTTCTAGGCTATGGTAGTCCACTGCTAGAGGTAGCCCTCCCCAAATGACCGCCTCATTTGATCTAATCATGTTCGGTGGTTGTGGTCACACTTCAACGTGCTGGACGGGCATATTGATGAAGGTTCTTTTGTGATGACACTGTCACCTGCAGTACTTCGCTCACTGACGTGTTTTCTGGCAGCCATTGACTACTTATTTTGGTTCCTCTGCCTGCCAGAAAGGATCGGACCGTCCATGACGTAACCTGTCAAGCGCCCTTCTCCCTTATCAATCAACCTGCTGCCGTTGACTTCGCCGTAACCATGGCACGGGGCCCTAACCAGGTACTGTCAGCCAGAGGCAGCTGAGCCAGAACCTCACGTAGGGCAGGGGTGTTACACCCTGAAGTAATCCAAAGTTACCCGGATCGTTATCTTCTTCGAAAGGGTGGTAAAGTTACAAACTTATTTTACTTGAATTCCTTGATGCAAGAGACTTGCATTGACTATTGTCAGTTACACACAGCATTTCCCATTTTTATTTAAAGTCCATCTAGTGCCAAAGATTCTTGAGTAATTCGATAGCGATTCTTGAAATAAGTCTTCCTTTAAAAGCAATTATCAGCCTAACAGTGTTCTCCCTGGAGTCTTTTTGCGTGGGGCCCCCTACACTGCTCTCATATACCGCTACGCTTCCACCCCTACCGCTATGACCAACAAACACACTGCTACGCAAACAGAACCAAGTTTTGAATGGCATCGTCGAATAGAATTGATACATTACCAAATGTTTTTCATGCGAGGACTGCTGCAAGGCCTGCAACTTGATCAATCAAACGGGGCGAGGAATAATTATCCACGCAAAAGGGCATTGTACATTTCACCTCTTCCCCCAATGCCACCGTTTTCGAGCGACAATGAACCATTTTGAGATGAATAAAAATGCCCAATTCACATCAAGTGGCATCTTTTAGAAAGCCATTCCAAGGCATTTTCAGGTCAAAAATAGCGTGAGCTCAGAACGCCCCTTGGATACCAGTTCGATTTTGTTCCAGCCGCTATGCACAAATTTTTTCCCAGGGAGAACACTGGTGTATACATCATAAACACTGAAGAACATATGTAGCCAATAGTAACAATAACAAATTGTGAAGGGTACGCACAAGGCAAATTCGCTTTTTTGCGCTGACAAATACGTTCAAGAAATCGCTCAAGTGGAAATCTGCCTTAAAATACAAGAGTAATAAATAAATCGGCCAATTACAATAATGTAAACAACGTAATAAACAAGGCATCTACATGACTACTTACTGTTAGTACATCTTTTAAAAGGTATGGTACATCAGACTCACTACCATGATCATCAGAAGCGGATGCAATCAGCTCGATATCTTTCCTGGGTTCAAAAAGATTTCGTTTGAAGTTACCAATTGGTGGTAACACTTTTGTCGACGCAATTGATTCCTTCAATTGGTTTGGAGTTTTGATTATCGCGACATTTGAAATGCACCCTGTGAGGACGTATGAGGAAAAAACCGCAACGAAATAAATTTACTACAACGAAAGGACTGGATATATGAACAGAAATAATACTTTTAAGTAGAAAAAAACCCAGCTAAACGGCTACATAACATGTCCTTAACGATAATGTCCTTCTACCAGTCACTGACAACACTTTACACTTTTTCGTCAGAGATTGCTCGGTCAGTTCACATGTTAAATACGTCAGCCACAGTAACCAGTGCTCGTGACCAGAAGTCGTAAACGAAGTTTGTAACCAAAGTTCGTAACCACAATTCGCCGCCAGAGTATAGTGTAAGTACTGAGCATGAGCTCTGCAACTCTCTTTCAACTGCGTCTTGTCATTGCTTCAAAAAAAGACACATACGGCAAGGCGTATGATAAAATCTACTCAACATGGTGTACTTTGTATCTGTGTCATCTACATACCCCCGATCATCGTTGCAAGGTTCGTTAATGAATGACTCTAATACATTGAGATACATAATTGCAATTGCTTTGAAACTAATACCTCATTCGGACAAAAAGACAATACCTTCTTTGCTTACGTGGATAGTTGTAAGGAAACATACCTTTATAGTTCATGGTCCACACACACTGTCTACTGTTTATGTGCCAAAATCGACAAGAACCATCAGCCGAGCCAGACAAAAGAAAACATCCATCCATAGTAACTGCAAGGGATGTGACTTGTTTACTGCAAACAAAATCAACAATTTAATTTATTCTTTTGTATTCATTTGATTATAAAGATACTTGTTTGCCGTATATCTTAATCCTTGAGGATGATACAGGAAGCATCGAAAATGTGGAATAAACAGAACTTGTAAAATGTTGTCTTCACTCAGAGTTCTGTGCTGAATGTTTATATTTATCTCAAGAATAAAAGTTTTCTTTAATTCAACTACTAAAATAACTCTAGCAGTACAATTAATTAGTTTCTTTACATTTTAAATGTTAAAAAGAACAACGATAATATAAAAAAATTGCAAAAGTGGATCTGAAGTGCCATAACACAGAATACAAGCAGAAGTGTTAATTGTAGTGGTAGTTAGGGTCCTGACCTGCACCTATATTTCTCTTATATTTTGCTTTGTTATCATTCTGTCCCCTGTTGGAATATTCAACATTTACCACCGTATTAATTACTAGTTAATGTTTTTTACACCTTTTCACTTCCTTCTATCTTTTTGTGACGCATTTGATGCTTATAGTCATGTCTCCTTCATTGAAGATTATCAGCCTGGTTCTAATATTTATCAACAGAATACGCTTTCCACTTGGCTTATCAATGACATTGTATTAGAGTCCAGACCCTTCCTGTTCTATTTCAGTCAATTATTAAGAAATTAAACTAATTCATATTAAAATTAAACTAAAGACCGACAATCAGTTTGACTATCGATCTTGCGCCTTGCACGATTATGTCTTCAGAAAAGTGTAGTCTTGCCAACTACAGTCACTAGAGGACCGGGCACAATTTCGCAGCCTGGTTGTTCGAAAATTTCCAAGAGAATATACAAACGAGGTTAAGCACCTCTATTTATTAGACAGTGTAAAATGATCATTACAGAAACGAAGTGACACGTTTTTCCATAGTATGTATACTGGTAGCTACTACATGAAATCTTATAAACAACACAAGACGATATCTAGGCGAGGATATTTGAAGAGGAAAAATTATAAATGCATTTAGCTGGTAAAAAGCAATAGTGTGTTTGCAAGCAAAAACTACATTGGTCTTAACAAGGCAAACCAAATGTCACTCGTGTCTTTTTGCCAGAAAACTACTTGCAAAGATAATGTATGTTATTTGATTGTTTACATATGTACACAGTATACCTTTATTTTAAATCTCTTATTTCAATTTTTTGCCATTCGTATTTTTTGCCTTATTGTCACCAAGGTTATTTAGCATTTTGTCTTACGTTTAATTTATTTGCTTGTCAATTTTTGAAGATTAAGCAACTTGAATGTGTCAAAGAAAAAGATACTGCTTTTATCTGAGCTGAATATAGAATTTGTTACAGACCTAAGCTATTTTTCAACTTGCTGCAGGACTGTAAATAAAGCACTTAGTAGCATTTTCATCATTTAACCAAGATCATCCATAATTTGGCAAACTGTTTTTGAATGAATATAGACAGGTTGAATTTGTAGCAGCTGACCTTTTTGTGTTTAAGTAAAACTAGAGTATATGATAGTGTATCCCTATACAAAACCATGGTAATGACAGGCTCTAGGGATGGACATTCCTCGATTCATACCTAATGATTTTCCTGCTTACCTAAATCTTGCTTTAAATGCCTTTTAAAAAGCATTTACTTGTCCACCTGTATATAGAAGTATATCAGACAGGCGACCAAGCAGCTGAAAACATAATAAGTACTACATTTTTGGTTACTACCAAAGATGGATTGAGAGCCACTACCACCATTGCCTGAAATTTCAAATGACATTGTTAGCCATGGTTGCTATCTTGCATGTACCCACTTGTAATAAAGTCGTGTACTTGAACAGGAAAGGCCACAATTGACTGACAAGATTGCATTTACAAATCAGCTTATACCCATGTATTCTGAATCTTGTGATAAGTTACCTGTGACCTTTAAAGATCATTTTTTCATTTTCACAGTCTGACTCTAACACTGTCTCTTTCTTTATGCCCTAAAAATACAAGGAAGAGCAGACCTAATCATAAAATACTCTCAATGCTTAAGGGCAAAAAGTGTGAGTGACACTACATTTCACTAAAATAAAAAACGACCAAAATTTATTGCATATATCTTAAAGTTTTTTTAAAAGAGTGTTCCCTTCTGATGATTTTTTGTGATTCTTTTTTTCTTCTGAGTTTACGATTAAAAGTCATTTCATAATAAAGATAGAAAAAATTTCAAACTGTAAATAGTTGAAATTAGTCCCTCCCCTCTATCTCCTCCCCTAAACATGAAAAGGATATCCCTCTAACAAAGAGTGTCCTCGCCTCAATAAGCCCACTGATTTCCTACCACCTTTAAAAAACAACTCAACAAAAATCTCAACTTAAGCTAAAAAGCTATTTTTGCCTAAACATAGTATGGTTGATTACATTGAGAATACAAAAAAAGATTTACAAGTGAGCATTTTTGGTTTAGCTAATATAATATTTGAATATATTATTTACTTTCAGACAATTCAATTTGTAACAATCGGTTTTCAATTTTCACTGATAATCCCACCTAAATGAACAAACCGGTATTAAAAAACATTTTCACTGTTGAAACTTTTTGCACTCAGTGGATGCTTTTATGGAACTTGGTTAAATTCTTTCCATTTAGATGTACAGGGTGGCACTCACCTCCACTTCCTTAGCCTTTGGCCCAGACAGCTGTGCAAGCACAGTAAATGCTATAATATGGGAATGGCCCATTCATATAATCTATCCTCTTAGTGCTAAGCTGGGAAGCATTATATACCATTTTTAACTCTTCAATATAACCCGATTGTGGATTCAAACACACAACCTTCTGCACGCAAAGTGTGTACTCACTCTACCACTAAGCCTCTGACATGGTCAATGGAACTTGTCACTCAAAAAATATCTTATGTTAAAGGAGTGATATTCTTAGACATATGAACCACAAATATAGGCAAACACCAAAATCATTCAAGAGCTTTGTTGCCTCTTGGCATTTTAAATGACTGGTTCTTTACTTGCACACGGCCGTTGGTACTTTTCATTAAACTTCTATGCAACCTGTTACCCTACAACAAAATTGGTAATCCCAACAAAATGTAAGTATCAACAAGAATGTCCCTTAGCTCTTTAGTTAAAAGTACTGCTTAATGTGGTACTGGTTAATTATGGTAAATGTTAATATTGTCCAATTTTTGTGTTCTTGGTTAAATACCATACCCATTGCAGGTTACACAGCCTGTTCAAAATTAACTTTCTAATAAATGAAGATGCTTTTCTTTAATTCTCTATTGTCACTTTTGATAATATTATATAAAATTATTTTGTAAGTTTTAAGCACATACTTGGATCAACAAAGCATTATGGGGGTATTTGCCTGTTTCAGTTAATAAATCTTCATTTACATACCTCAAAGGGATGGAGGATACTGGTTGATTGACAATGAAAGACTTTGAGTGTTTTCTTTAGGGGTTCAATATCAAACTCTCTAAGTTAAAGATTATTTCAAGGTGAGTACTCCACCTATTTGTTTATTGATTTCTTTTCCTTCATTTGGGTTATTTTCCCCATGTTCTTGCCCCCTTGCTTGCAACTTTTATCCCTTTTCCTATTTCTACTTACGATGTAGTTTTCATACTTGCTCTTTTCTCTCTGCCAGTCTTTCTCTTTAGTACTCTTTATATTTGTCTTCATAAAAAATAC
Organism: Chironex yamaguchii; assembly: GCA_024741275.1. Taxonomy (NCBI): domain Eukaryota; kingdom Metazoa; phylum Cnidaria; class Cubozoa; order Chirodropida; family Chirodropidae; genus Chironex; species Chironex yamaguchii. The sequence continues at coordinate 11,465 of JANTCA010060645.1, forward strand.
TCAGTCTTCACATAATTAACTAAACGTATACATAATATAGATTATACATACTGGTTTGAAGAGCTTTATCATAGAAATGTTTCCCTTGACTCCACCAGCAAATAGTCTGTACTCTGCATTATCCATTGCTACAGCCAAGATGCCACAATCAAAGACAATTGAACAGAGCAAGATTCCAGATGCAAAGTCATAGAGCTGTTTGCAACAAAGGGAAAAAGCATCATTCAAAAGACATAATACAAGTTTAAGGTTTTTGCATTTGCTTTAATACATACTAATTTTCACTGAAGTAAAGGATATTTAATTTTTGTTCAGTCAAAAAAACCTAATAATGACAAGGTAAAAAAAGGAAATTTCTTGTGCAAGTGTCTATAAATCATGATAGCAAGCCTCATGCTATTGCAGGTATCCTTAATGTGAAGTTTCTTACATAATAGAAAAGAAACAACATAGATGAGAATACAAGTAGGGTAAAAAATAATATACCAACATCATAAATTAGAAAATCCACCAAAAGTTAAACAAAGCAGTCTTAAATAGGCAGTGGAAAATCAGCAAATTACAAGAGACAAGAAAAGGTCATTCTTCTTGAAAATTCTTGACTCAGTGGAAGCCATAAAGACAGGAGCTAAGTTTCAAGAGACACTTCTCTCATGATAAGGCTACTAGAAATGATCTGGTACAGCTATTTCATTCTTCTTCAGTGTGGACGTCAGTGGTGACAGGGATCAAGATGTCCTGAGAATTGGCATCATAGCTGTGTTGTGTTTGTTGCGTTTCTTTTACTAGAGCTAGAAACCATATTTCTGGAAGACTGCAAGATATGCTGTTGATGTGATTGCTGTGTTGTAGGGAGTGAATGGTTTCTTTAATTCTTCTTGTTGTTGTGTTGGTCTCCTTGTCTATAATTTTCTTGTTTTCCCAGTTAAAAGTATGGTTATGTGTCCAACAGTGGTCAGCTATTTCATACTGTTTAGCGTCACCATTTTGAACAGCTTTCTTGTGCTCTTTTTCTCTTTGCATCAAGGAATGATTTGACTCACCAATGTAGGTGGAATGACAGTCCTTACAATCTAGTTTGTATACAATGCTGTTGCTTTCTTTTAGAGGGACTGGAATCTTTGGTTTTGACAGCATCTTCTTTAGAGTGGACATTGTGAAGAAGGAATACTGGATGTTCTGTTGTGTAAGAATCCTTCTTAGCTGTTCACTTGTATTCTTCATATAGGCAAGGCATATCCACTGCAGAGGTTCTGCTTCTGTTGGCAGAATTGCGAGACTACAATGTACCTTGTTAAATGCCAGCTCTTTGAGTATGGCAAGTGAAACTAAATTTACGATCATATTCAACATGGATATTAATGGTTTTGCCCTCTCCTTGTTCCATTTCAATCAACTATTGCATCATCATATGGGATTCTTTCAAGCTATCTTCAAGCAATGAAATTAAATATTAATCATGTCTTCACCTTAATGAGACAAAACATTATTTTGAGTTAAGTCTGAGTTACAATATTTTAAAAAGAGCCATAAATGAAGTTAGTAATCTACTGAAAAATCTGTTTTGTCACCTAAATAAACAAGAAAAACCTTACGTTAAAAAGCTTGTCTAGAGGAGATTCCAATGACACAAAGATTTACTAGCACAAGCAAGCATCATATAAGAATTTGGTTACAAAAAAGCCTCATTTATGACCACAAAGAATTATACAACAAAAAAGTAGTTGATCAGTGAATAGTAATTTTACAAAATTTTGTAGCACATTCTGAGCCTTATCAATTTGATAGCAAGTAAAGAATCTCATCAAACCACTGTTGGTGTGGCCTTGTGATCATTAAAGTTCACTTTGACTTGATCGGCTGTACTAAAAAATCTTTCCATGGACTGCCAAGCTATCTGATAATGGCTGGTCGCTTGATATTGAGGATACCTGTCTATTCACGTGGCTAGCACCTGCACAGGCACATTTACAATCACTCATCTGAGCACTGTCTGCAGAGCCAACCTGCGGTTTTTATACTGCACATTAGTGGATGCAAAACTAATTTGCAGTTTTTGAACCTGATTAACTAATTCAGTGTGAACAATTGGTTGAACAGGACTGGACCCCCATGATCTCAACCACAATGTTTTGTGTTCGGGCATCTGACAGCTCCTAACAGTTTCATCACCTCATATGGCTTGTGTTGACCCATGACATATTATTTTCAGGTACTTGCCAAATGTGCTGCGAGGCAGATTCCATCCCAGAACCACCTGATCAGAGCACAAGCACTCTAATCACTCAGCCACTTGCCCAACACAAAATAATAATGTTCAGCACAGACTCATTTACAAATAGAGAAAGAATGCAACAAAGGTGAAATAAAAAGTGAAAGGATTTTCTGTGCTGAAGGTTAAGATCTCTCACTTTTAGACTTGGACAAGTCAGGACTCAAAGACGTACAAGACTTCACTTTTTATCCACTGAGTCGAGATATAGTAAGAATTTTTAGGAATCAAAGCAGACATGATCACTGGTGATATAGGAAAATTATTCTACTTCCAAGAAGTGAAGATCCTGCAAAATAAGGTCGATGATTACCTTACAAGTTTGATCCAATGATGCAGTAGCTACTCGGCAACGAATTCCTCCACAGCCAACAAAAATGTCACAAACTGGAAGTGAATGGTGAGACCAAATATGCAATGTATTTTGGGACTGGTCATTATCAGAAAACTCTGGTGGTGGACACAAGACCCTACAGGTAAAAGATATATAAAACAAGTTTGAATTGTTAAACAAGAATAAAACAAGAACTGATTATATAATACTAAGTCAGTTATGCAATTACACAGACATAACATATTTACAATAAAATCAACAATATGATTCAATCAAACATGAAACAAAAGGCTACCATCATATGAAATGCAAACAGTAGCCCAAGTCCGCAGAATACTTTAAGCTGTTTACATGACTTGAAATCTTTAAAACAGTTCATATTTGCATGATATTTTGTTAACTTTGTCCAAAGTTTAAGACAACTGTTCTTACTAAAGTAGGCAATAGTATTGTTATGTGTCAAATGAAGATTCTTATGAAGAAAGATACCCGATAATGGCTATGTATATTCAATAGAAGCAACAAGTTATGTCCACTTTCAAAGTCTTGCTTACCACCATGAAATAGACAATAATGTTAATTGGTCATATACCTCAACATGCTCCATGATATAACTAGACTATCATCTCCACCAGAAAGGAAATGAGATCCATCATCAATAAACTTTAGACATGTTACTTGCTGATAATGCTTGGTAAGAATGGACATTAAATTCCCAGTGGGCACCTAGGATATAATCATTACTACATTAATGTATCCACATAGTTATGTACTATAAGTCCTTGAATAAGTCCCCACCTTTGAATAAGTCTCCCCTGGAATAAGACTGCACCCAAAAGTATTTTTCATGAAATATCCCCCCATCCTCGAATAACTCTACATGGGAGGTTAACTAATTTCAAGGGAAAAACTTTATATAACTATTTCTGTTACTTATCAAAGTTATCAATCGACTTATTGGCCAATTTCACAGCATATGACTGTTTCTCCTATTTTTCTTATGTTTTTCAACAATCTCTGATTATGATATTGTCTCAACACCAATATACATCCCAATATATCTGCAGCTTTAAGATTACAGACCAGGCTCAAATAGACCATTAAAATTTGTTCCGGTTACATTATCGGCAGCTGCAAAATAAGCCCCCATCTTCACTAAAGCCCATCCTCTCAATTAAGCCCCCAGCCTAAAACATTTTTGCTAAATAAGCCCCTGGAGGCTTAATTGAGGACTTACAGTAAGTGACATCCTACAAAGCTTTAATAAGCTTATTGATAACGCTGTTGTCAAATGCAGATGACTACTCCTAATATCTGGATATAGGTAAAAGCAAGAGCAGACTGGCAAGTTTTTCCCATGGGTGCTACCAAGACTGAAAAGGTCTGTAGAGTATAGCTAAATTATAATCTATACTGTAAGAGTGATATTTCTGCTCATAAAAACATATGTTGCTGTCCAAGTCAATAGCTCAGTCATCATTTGTTTCCAAAGAATGGACATTGTTTTGTCTGATCACTGTTACTCCTGATTAATATGGTGTCCTTGGATATTTCTATGACACAGAGAATGAAAGACTTAACAAAGCAATGCAATGCAATGCAACATGAAAAATGCAATTTTGTCAAGGGAGACCCTGCCAAAGGCCTCAGCAGAAAAGATTAACAGCTTTAAGCAGAAAACAGCTAGGATTCAATAAACATCCTATCAAGACATTTCAGTAGTAGAGGAACGTGCAAAAGTCATGGATAGGGTAGGCCAGGTATGAATTTGCATTTCCTGGGTATAATCAATATTAGTCATGAAATAGATATCACTTGAAAAGTGCATCTTCATTGCATATGATTTGTAGATAGTGATATGAACATTTTATAATTTTTGATTTATCAGTGTGATTGCTGAATTAGACTTTCCTTAAAGGTATGCAGGCGTTGCAAAATACCTTGATACAAAAACTTAAGTGATTTAATATTCGTATATAAAGTAAAATTTTTCTCTGTCATCTTTCTGGAACTTTGACACCACAAGTTTCTTTAAGATATTGGATATTACATCAGGATGTGAAAATGTGCAGTCATTTTATGTCATTATTCTGAACAATAACACACTTTGCTAAGTGCTATTATCAGAAAGAACTTAGTCTCATAACAGTTGGTCTATCATGGCATGTTTTTTTATTTTAATTTCTACAAGGTCTTTTCCTACATGAAATAATATACTTCCTGCTCAAATCAGGCTGATCTGGTCCAAAGTTATTTACAATGCCATGTTGTCAAAATTATGCTTGCAAATCCTTTTACTAACCACATACCAAAGCAAGCTTTACTCATGCAGAATAAATGTTGTTGGTATCATGAGTTGAAGGACTTGGACTCGAAATGACTTTGACCAAACCTTTTTATCTGTACTGTACATTTGTTGAGCGATGGTTTTCAAGTCTTCAGTGTCGAGTTTATGCTCTTTCAGCACCCTCTTGATTTGGCTGTTGTTGTCATGCTCCACTTAATACAAATTTATTACCAATTTATTGCAAATATATATATATATATATATATATATATATATATATATATTAATAAAGAGTGGAGAATTAACACAATAGCTGCACTAAGTG
>JANTCA010060656.1:0-16679 GCA_024741275.1 Chironex yamaguchii
ATTAACAGTTCCTATTGTAAACAAACGAGCATTACAGATTCATTTTACAACTTCGTCATGTAAAAACTACCAAAAAAGACATGTGGGAGATAGTTAAAACTGGGTTTCCTCTACCCCAATAGAATCCTGCACGATCCGGATAAACTCCGTGCTTATCCATTGTTCAGAGGAATAAGGCATCTAGGTCCAAGGGGATGAATCGAAACATTGAGAGTTTTCTGTTTCTCGTCTTTTTAAAGGTACTTCGAGCATTTCGTTTGCTTAAAAACGTGCAGGTTACCAGCCCTATTGCTTTTATGTCAGTCCTTGATCAAAATTTCTTTGACATGTTACGGAAGATTCATGCTTTGTGACACTTGGACGAACTCCGTTGCTTTTGTCTTACCTGGTTAAGACTGCACGATAGGAGTGCGGCAATAAAATACATTGTGCAATTAGGCGCTATACGTATAATTGATGTATAAAAGGAAAAACATTGGCTTTTCAGAGTCAAGAATGAAGTGTTATATGCAACGTAACAGGAGGTACTGTGCTTGAGTTAACTGTAAAACGTGTTAAAAAGAACAACAACTTTTCACATGACAAATTTCTTTCAATGGACTACGGATAAACATATAAACTATGACATAAGTATGATGTCAATTGGTTGGGTATCATACTGCGCTACTTGGACCATGTAACCCGAGGGAGTCTCCTGTTGACAGCTAACTTTCTTTGAGGATTTATAAAGACAAGGTCTCGCATCTAATCAGCTCTTAACAACTACCAAACATTATAAATCTGTAGGAGGAAGATTGTATTAGGTCAGGAAACCACAAAATAAGATGTTTAGTCATTATAAAAATAGGATGAGATGAATCCAATCATTTAATTGTTAGAGAAACACAGGGAATATACGTTGCAGTTTTGTTTACTGAATAGCATTCCAAAGTATATTCTAATTTTGACAACACAGTTTTACGTTTGAGTATTGTTTGTTTTACTTCCGTTTTTCCTTATTTTTGTCTTTCTTTTTATGGAAAGTTTATGCAAATATCCTTTTCCCATTTACATCCACGTGAACGTACTCTTGTCCTCCTATAATTGCGAGAATTGCTTGAGTTTCTATGAACATTATTGCTGAACATAAGCAAAGGAATTCCCATACCCAAGAAATACGCAATGTTAATGGATAACTTGAATAGGCTTGGTTCCTGAGTAAACGATCATTTGCTAAAGTGTTAGTTTCCTAACTTATCGCAAAGGTTACTGTTTTTACCAGAGAGGTTTACTTTAAAGTCAGTTGAGAAAAAAAGCTTCAAATTTGAACTCGGTGGTTCGTAGGAAGAGGGGCGTCACCTTATGTTATGTGTTGGGGAGTGACGGGAAATTTTTCCATGAAAACAACAAAGGAAACCTGCACTAGCTCTTTACAGGTAGGCCGGAATCGACCATCATCGAATATATACAAATGATAAATGAACAAAACAACTAAAAGCTGCATACAATTCAAAAAAAAAACAAGAAATCTTTGAAAAACAGAAGAAGGCTCAAAATTGATTTCGATAGATTTGTTTTTTCGAAAATAAGCGTTATCTCATCACTTTGTTCATAATGGTCGCATTTTTGCCTTTGACCATTTCTGCACAATGCCGTCTAGATTGAAATCTTTTTCTGTAAATCTTTTTCAGTTGCCAGAAAAATTAAGTCATTCAACCTTCCATCTTTCATTGTGCAATGTGTGCAACTCTTAGCAATCTCTAATTTGCTGAAGATAAGCTCGTCCTTTGCTGCTGACATGAGAGCAATAAAAAGTAAACAATAGCATTTGTTGACCTTGAGGAAGATTTTTTTGTTTGCATGAACAAATCTTCCAGCATCTTGAACACTTGTTAAGGCTTGGACCTTATTCATTGATCGTCACACATCAAGCTCAGCAAATAAGAGGTCGTTTTCAATGCTTTCAATTGGTGGGAAGAGATTGCAAAATTACTTGACGCAACCAGCATTGGGCTCCTTTAGTGGCGGTTGGAGCGTTGCTGCTAATGGCTTTATCATTGGCGAGCAAACTTTCAGGTTTTCCTTGCATTCCTTACTAAGGCAGTTTAGTAAAAGGTCCAATTCTTTTCGATAAAACTTGTAGAAACCAACCTTTGCTGTCGTTTCGGGATTCTCATCTATCTTTCTGGGCAGCAGTATAATTCTGTGCTTCGCTTCAACCTCTAAAAGTTGATTTACGCCAATTTAACTTGCATAGTCAGTGGCGTCCTTTATCTCATCATCCATGGCTTTCTCATCCCCTCACATGTGTCCCAAGTCTTTAACGGTAGCTTCAATGAGCCTAAGTGCATCAAGTATGTTTAGATCCTCTTGTTGCAGATGCATTTCACATTCCTCATCATTGATTGAAAGCTTTCAATGTTTATCAAGTAACACCTTCCATTGAAAAGCTGTCGCAATATCTGAGCAATAAAAGCACTTCCCTGCACAAGAAAGTTTTACCCTACGATAAAGCTCAATTTTTATTGAGTGACTCCTGTGATGATATACCTGTGGAAACACGAAAGATTTTTTGTAAAGTTTTGTTGAGAAGAAATACGCAACATCCATAATAGAAAGTTTTCCCTGCACAAGTAAATTTTGACCTGCAAAATGAGGCTTTTCTCATAGTTGGGGGCAGCCATCCCCCTTACGCCTCAAGTGACGTCTCTACGTAGGAATATTGTTACTACTACTGTCCTTTACATAAGGCCATCTTGTAAGTATACTTGATCTTCCCTGTATTGTTTTTAACTGTCCAATTGATACGCGTGTTGTAATCTAAACAATGACTTTCACATGAGGTCTACTATTTATAGTTCCTGAGACCCTACTTGTGACCTGTATGCTAAATCTACTAGAGTATGAACTAAAGGATACAAGGAATTGCTAATATAGATTGTTAGAGATGTGTACTTTCAGTGATGTGTCTAGACAATTTCACTCGACAGTGGAGGATGGCTGGGGCGTTGAAAAAGGTGACCCACTACTTTTGATTAACTAAGTTAATTAGCAAACTTACTTCACAGTCCTCATTACGTTGACGATGCTCGGGAAGCAATTCACGTTGAAATAAATCATTAAATGCACTCTATATGATAACGATTCAAGAACAAAATAATGACGTGAAAGCATGAGAAAATTAGGTTCTATTCGTCATTGACCGATGAAAAAATGAATTGCAAGTTGAAATTTTTCGCAATAGTCAATTAATGTTGCTAATCTATGTTCAAGTTTCGCACGTAGCTGCGTACACTCGTCCTCTTAAAGAATTCGATCAGGGACTGAGTACTTTCAAAATGGAGGTTTTAGTCCTCGTCTATAACAAAACATTTAGTGGATTTGATCAGTCTAAACCATAATAATACTATTTACTAATGTCTTTCATTGTAACCAGTCCCAAGTAAACATTTATTTATAAGATGTACAAATGCTTTCAGTACGTAAGAGATAATAATGCATTAAGTCTCCCCAAATGTCAACTATCGTTATCCAGAATCTAAAGTTAATAGCAATGAAAACTCAAAGAGTAGTGAAGTTACCTACTTAGTATTTCATTGGTTAGCCCCACTACACTACGCATATTTAAATCATATCTTACAACACAGAAAACTATCAACTTCCTTGAAACTACTAATATAGGTAATCTTCTACTAGCTAAACAATCTCTAAGGTCATAAAACTAGCTTTTCCCCACAAAAATATCCAGACATTTGTCTGAACTAGTAAATATGTTCTGCATCTTGTGAAAAATAAGGAATGTCAAGAAATGATGATGAACAGTATTGGTAGGACTCAAAATGTACCTTCATGATATTAGACAGATTAGTACCAGATAATGATAATAATATTTTTGAATTTGATAGCTTAATGGCCATTATTTGCAGATTAGAAGAAATGGTAGCAAGTTTGCACCAGCTCCTTGTAATCTAGTTATGGACCAGCCAGGGGCGCTTCTGTAGTTTCACGCCAAAAGTACAATTATCGCCCTTTTAAAGAAAACAATTTATTATAATTTTCTACTGAGGATAATAGTTCTACTACTTTACCACGGGACGAAATTGGACACTTCTTTACATCCGTGCATATCAGTCTTCATCACCTTTTCCCCTTTACCATCTACTTTCCGTCTCTAGCTCCTGGTATAAGGGTAAGTGACGTATTTTAATGGTGTGTTTCTTGCGATTTCAATAGCACTGTTCATGCTCTTACTGTATATGGAATTTACTATCATTTATGTACATGATAAACTGACCATGCCCCTACAGAACCAAAGTTTCCCTACTCCTGACAGAGTGGGTATTTAAAAGTTGATCATCCAGCTTTTAATAGTATTCATCACCATCAGTAACAAAAAGCACTTCCAATTCCTCGCTCCTAGTGGAAGTTAACCACTAATCGATGAGGACAGTAAAAGAAAGTCAAAGATATACTACCTATGGCAGAATCGCATGTTTTGGCAGTCATTTTCGCTTTGCAAGTGTTTGAAGGCTGTTTCTCTAGGAGGAATTGATGCTTGGCGTACAGTGGCTGGAACATGTTGTCATGTTGTTTGATCCTGTCACCTAATCTCTGACAAGTGCGACTTACATACTAAGCTTCACATCGGTCAGCTAAGCTCTCTATTGGGTAGCTCTGTAGCAGCAGGCAAAGATGGCGGAAAATCGAACTTTTAGTTTATCCAAAATTGACTCAAAAATGGAAGGAATCTAAACACTCTTTATTAGTACAATTTGTAGAATGGCAATTGCTTCCAACAGATAATCTCGATTATGGAAAAATGTATGGTGGTGTTCTTATTACACGCATCAAGAGTGTTTATCTCAAGTGAATATGGTTACTGCCCCACGTAGTGGAACCCTTTAGTTCCGTGCGCCCGTGTTGTTGTTGCTACTGCATACTGTGGGTTTGAAACATAGAACTTTTCTTCCACACTTTTCACGTGATCTAACAAAGGTATGTCGTTAAACTTTACCACTTGTTCAAAATAAAGGTCATTTTCAGCAGAACGATTTTGATCGGCCAATTTTTGGATAAACGGCATTGATTAGATAGAAAGGTTTCCATGCAAAATTGTGCTTTGTAGGTAAATCACAGGAAAAAAATCCTTGTTGTCCATATTCTGCTTTGGGCAATTAGCTAACACTACAATTATTCGGGTTAAGAAATATGCTCTTTTAAGTAAAAACCCCCTCGGGCGACATTACCTTTCCTGTTACTGAAAAAACCCCTGGAACACACAACACTACGGAAGAAGAAATTGTTGCTTTTACTTTTTAATAATCTGCGGTTATGCAAATATCAAAATAAAAAGTAAATCACTGGTTAATGCTACTTAGTTTTGTTTTGTTTCGTTCCTTTGTGTTTACGTATCTATTCTGAAGATCGATTTCTATTTTGCTTGAATTAATGATAACAGCGTGTTGTGATTTTGTAGCTTTTACAATTTTGGTGTTCGTCCGATTTTGGTGTTCGTCAAGGATTTTTTTAACTTAGGCAAAAAGTTTAGCTTCGTCTTGTCATAGGATGTAGTCGTAGATTCTTCCTTCTCTAAATTTGAAGATATGTTTTCCTTCAAGAACGACAAAAAAATTTTAATTTGTCTACTGCTGTTGTTGTCGTCACTGCGGGCCTTGAAAACTATAACACATTTTCCTGTCGCATTGCAGTATTCTCATCCAATTATCTTTTTAGGAAATCTCACTAGTAATTCACAAATTTTTCAGAAAAACGTTCTTCAGAGACTCTTTTTTAACCAGATAACAGTTGACCCATAAATACCTGTTAGAAAAGCAGGGCTTCTAAATCTAGGAATACTATTTCTTGTCGAAACGATTTGACGCTAGCTAAAGAAGTGCCAAAAAGATTTATAAGCGTAATCAGGCGATCGATTAATGTAGTCATAGCCCTCAGACGGCTCTCACTCAGCGTTCAGTCCAGCTTCGGATATTGTTGACCCATTCCATGTGCCTTCTTCAACGCTTCTCTCTAGTTCGGTCATGAACAGAAGAAAGGCTTAGACTACAGGCTGCTAATCCCCACTCCATTGCAGACGGTTTACGAATGCTGTTGACCAAAAGGAAGGATAGTTTGCTTTACCTGAGTTCCCTCTGGCAAGACAGTCACGTGCTGAAAACTATTTTCATTGAAGTACGTTCCTCTTGTTCATGACCGTTACCTCTTGAAAGTGTACTTCTACCCTTTTACAGGTCTGGTTTTCTGTCCCGAAGGGTTTCTAGTCACTTTCCTCACAGGAAATGCAGTTTGATGGGTGAGTGCCTTACCAATAGGAGATCCATTTTAGTTGCCAAATCACCTGAACATGACACAGTTAGCACTGGGTTTACATGACTACCCGTTGCCGGTGGAGGCTGAGCTGACAACTATAAGACCAATTGTGTGTTTAAATAGTTGAATATCAATTATAATAGAATTGTGCTGTATTAGTAAGTTTTGAATATCTTGAGCTGGAAGCAGGAACAACATAGGCCAATAAAAAAGTACATTAACCAGTAATGATGACAGGGAAATTTTTTTGCTTCTAATCTACTGTGGTTAGTACAATTCGTTGATGCAAGTGATCAATTCTTGCCTTTCCATGTTTGTCATGGAAGACACCTTGTTTCCTTCCTTGTTGCTTAATCCTCCTTTTCACAATAAGGCCTATGACGTCAGCACCACTCAACTTACGTAAGACAACAACTAAAGTCAAACCACAATATCTGAGCTGTGTTCTACAGCACAGAAAATCTTTCGAGCAATCTGTATCAAAATGGCTGGACCTGGTGCTTACAACTTTGAGCCAGAGTACAGTAAAGAAGAACTTCCATCAATGGAGGATCTTGATGTTGGTCTTCAGCTCAAGGTGGAGATGGGAGATAGTTGCAGTGTGGAGAGATCACTCAGTAGCTGGTGTAAGTGTGGCAAATGCCAACTGAAAGAGAATGCCTGTGTTGCCATTATGTCCAACCTTTAGACAGGTTGATAGTTAGTGATACAAACTGTATTAACATTAACAATACGGACTTTAATGTAATTTGTTTAAACTGTGCTGTATTGAGGGCTAGTTATGCTGCACTCAGGTCTCAAAGGCATAGTGATGACATGCCCTTCCACCACAGTTGTCAAACCCGTATGAAAGCATTTTTGGACTTTTCGAGTTTTCTAAAATTGTAAAAACAACTTTCTGCAGTGTTTTCAGTGTCTGTGATCTTGATTTTTTTCACGAGATCTTATCTTGAGAAGCCTCTCCAAAGTACAGCAAGAACAAACTACACTTTAGTCATCTTTAAAAGATTGCAAGCCTACAAAACAGTATTGATTATCTTATGCTATGTTGTGCTATTAGCTACGATTGTTTCTAATATTGAGGCTAAATTGTTGCATGTGTCCATTGTTGTGCTGAGAGCAAAGGTTGAACAGACCTCCGTCTCAGAAGAGATCTTAGTTGAGTGAATGGAATATGCCACTACAGCTGTTGAATTCAGTTTTAACAATACAATGTATCGACAAAGGACAGGGTGGCAGTGGATAGCCACTTCGATCAAGCATTGGCAAATATTGTTGTCGGCATTCACGAAGAGCGCATTCTAAAAGAAAACATACATCGATGTTGATGTGATTAGAAATTAGTTGTACATTTGTTAGTCCGATTATGAACTTTAATCGTTCACTTCCTACTTTGCTTAATAGGAATAATTAGGTCATGAATTTCTTGGCTTCATTTAAACTGCAAGTAACGTATAAGCTTTTCCCAGAATTGTCAGAATTGTCATGCTTCTCTTTTTTATGCTTATAGGGTGGTGCAGATGCAAGCAAAGTTACCAGTATGGGCATCATTGGGGCTTTTAAAAATTAATTTTGTTCCCAGATGTCCGTAGTGACAGGGATCGAGATGTCCTGAGAATTGGCGCCATAGCTGTGTTGAGTTTGTTGTGTTTTCTTTTGCTGGTCCTGGAAGCCATATTTCTGGAAGACTGTAAGATATGCTGTTGATATGATTGCTGTGTTGTAGGGAGTGGATGGTTTCTTTGATCTTCTTGCTGTTGTGTTGGTCTCCTTATCTATAATTTTCTTGTTTTCCCAGTCAAAAGTATGGTTATGGGTCCAACAGTGATCAGCTATTTTATACTGTTTAGTGTCACCATTATGAACAGCTCTCTTGTGCTCCTTTTCTCTTTGCCTCAAGGAACGCTTGGACTCACCAATGTAGGTAGCATGACAGTCTTTATAATCTAGTTTTTATACAGTGTTGTTGCTTTCTCCTAGAGGGACTGGATCCTTTGGTTTTGACAGCATCTTCCTTAGAGTGGACGTTGTGAAGAAGGAGCACTGGATGTTGTGCTGTCTGAGGGTCCTTCTTAGCTGTTCACTTGTGTTCTTCACACAGGGAAGGCATATTCGTTTCAGAGGTTCTGCTTTTGGTTCACCAGCATGGTTGGTCCAGGATATTTATCTAAAGATAACTGGACATCTTTCGCTTGGTATCCGTTTGACAGGAGGACCTTGTGTATGTGTCTTTCTTCTTTTCTATAAGACTTCTATATTTTCAAGCGACAAAATGGTGACTTAATTGTTTGTTTTGAATCGCTTTTAAGTAACACAGATAGCAGAGCAATACTAAATGTTCTCATATAAATGAAAGACAAACGTATACAACGTTCCTCTGTAAACTGTGTCTCGATAAAAGGTGCTGAGATGAATGCTTACATCTGTCCGGTATTATATATTTAGTGATAACTTCTAGCAAACTGTAAACAGATATTATGTAATCCAAAGGAATCACTTAGCTAAATGATTTTCCTTAGCGGTAGATCTGAGAACACTGAGAGAAAGATGTCAAACGTAACACAGCCAAAAGATGCAAAGTACAAATTAATTACCTTCATAATAACGACATAGTAAATAGTGCTGTAAGCTGTAAAGCTTACAATACCTGTGACAATGTTTTTGACCATCACAAACTTGTATCAGCCAGTTTCAACTGCAAGGTCTGACAGTTACAAGATTAGCTGATGCTGTAGTATGTGTACGGCCATTTTTAGCACATATACCAGCCAAACGTCCAACTTTGGCATTTTTACCTTATTAGAATGTAAGGATAATTCTTATAGTTCTACAGTTTTCGTATTCGGATTTTGGATCCTGTGATCGTTGCCAAAACAGAAATATGCAACGTTGGTCCATTCTGTGTCCTACACAAGCACCCAAAATCTGTTAATTTGATAGCTCCCTGGATCTACTCCACCTCTCTTAATCCTTGCAATGACATCTTGATCCGCCATATTTAGTTGAAATATACCTCCTCCCCTACCTTCATTCATTCATTGATTATCAATGTCAAGGGGGCTTGTATTGTTCGGATCATACTAAATTCGTAATGCGGGGAGATGGAACGCTTTGATCCTGTTTTAAGGTTAATGTGGGTAAATATTGCACAAAATTTTCCACTATAGGGGAAAAGCTATAAAGAATTATTGTGTCAGCAAACAGGATGTTGTAAATCTTTATCCAAAAATATACCAGAGAAGCATACACAGTACCGCTTGACAGTATTTGTTACAAATCGACTGGGTTCGAGTTGTGTCTGTCACTAAAAGCCATAGATTTCTAATAACCAACAGCAATTTTCTAAACAGATGACCACTCTTGGTTCGAAATTTTCACTTGGATAAGGCTTAAAATGATTATGTCTCAACCATCCTCAGAATATCTGTAACCTTCATCTGGTTTATTATCATCAATATGAGAATTTACACAATGATTATCGCCGCTCACCTCTTCTTAAGTTTCAGATGAGCTCTGCTGACATATCATTTCAATTATGACCAATGTTATCGTCGTTTCCCTAATACATCTCAGTTTCACCCCACAAGTACGTCCATACGCAATTTTGTGGCCGCAAGGAGGTCAGCTTCTTAATGTGGCTTCATTACTATACAATTTTTTTGAAAACTTTAGTTTAAGGTATTCAGGTCCCTCTGCTCTTGCCAACTGCAGACATTAGTAGTGACTGGAATATGCGTAAAGAAGAATAGGATTAGCATGAGAGACAGGAATGATGTCCAAAATCAAAGAAAGGAAAATTAAGAAGAACTCAAACAACTGGTATCTTTGAGTTAAGAACAAATGTACGCCAGCCACATGGTAAAATAGATTATTCAGAAGAGAGAGGAGATAGATAAAAACATGGAGAGATGATAGAATTTTCCGATGGTGCCAGAATGGGGAAAAAGGGCAATGGTTCATCTAAGAATTGTTGCTTCGGCGAATCATCTAGATTAGAACTAAGGTTGGTTGAGAGCTGTTTCGTTTCCTTTATAACAGAGACTAGCTAGTAAATACAAAATGTCCTTAGATCGTTGAACTGGCTGTGAAAGACTTTTGGTTTGTGTGCTAGACATTTAGAACAAAACAGGTCCCCATATATTGTGGAAGCCACTTAAAGTAGGTCTATGGTAAATTATTGGAAGCAAGCTATGCTAACTTTTTTGTACCAACACTTCCAAAAAGACAAGCATCCAATTTTTTAAAGTCAATATGTATATGCTAGGAAGTATACAACACTTTTAAGCGACTATGTTGGCTATGAAGTATATCAAGAGTTGGAATGATAGCAATAACATCATTAAAATAACACATAACACATAGGAAGGAATAAGTTATGAATCAGCTAGACACTTTCATAATAACCCAGTCAGATTTTAGCTACAGTTGTATCAGATAGTTATTCCATCAATCCTTGGTACATAAAGTTATTGAAACGTAAGTATTACTTAAATACATCTGCACATAGGTTCCTGAAAAACATCTGTGACATTCCAGGTGTTCACGATAAAGGTCGTGGGCACAAATTTTGATAGCCACGTAAAGAAATGCGTTGATAAATTGTGATGTAAAAACCAAATAGTGTTTCTTAAAGAAATAAGTGCATTCTCTAAATTACCACAAAACCAAAGCAAATCTTTTAAAATAGGTAAATATGTTTAGAAAACTCCATCCAATAGTATGTGTAGCCACCTTGCTGTATTGTGCCGAATGGAACCAGAATTCGACTAAATCAGTTTCAGACTCAGATTTTTTTTATAGTATAGTCTCGATAGATATGCCAAGTGATGAACATATTCTAATAGTAAAAGTAAAAATACCAAGCTAATAATTTTCATTTTCACATGTGAGCGTAGTATTACCATGAAAGTTTCTCTAAAGATGTCAAAGTATTTAACGAAACGATAGAAAAACCATACTTAAGCGTAAAGTCTTGTCTCATACTTTAAGAGTTATTAGCAGGTTAGTATTTTTCATTAGTCGGATTCTTCTTATAAACCTAGTATGGCCCATAAATTTCAGTTCCCAGAGATTCGGACGGTCTTCTGTTGTTGTACAGTTTTTCTATCAGGTACATTGATTTGACTAGTTTCGGTTGCCTTTTATTACTTTTTAGCTCTGTAATGGCTGTCTTGTTTGTTACTTTTGCATCACCTTCCTTTTACAATTATTTTCATCAGCCAGGGTATTCTTCGTGTTTTAATTACTCCTGTCGATCAAGAGCAACGGATCCAAATCTTTTAACTGGTTTTATTACGCAGATATCAGACATCTCCTATTGCTTTTAATGACCTGAAATGTTCTTTTGTCAAGCGTGTATCTGGATTATCTGTAGGAACTTGTGATTATTGATTAGCCGGATCCACTATCTTTGACCGACTTATTAATAGATTGTCATCTGCTCCTTGGGTGTGTATGGACTTCGGAAATTGTAAACCTCCAAATTATGTACACCGCTTTGCTTTAAGCAATGTTAATGGAAAATCCAAAAGCTCTTGCTAACACGTCCCTTTCACACTGTAAAGTATTGTGGTTCTAGTTGTATTTTCTACAATTTTCATGCTTTCCATAATTCCTATAATATCTGGTTTTGATAGACCAGGAAGATACTTTGAGAAGCTTTGAAACAAAGTTTAAAGCTTTTCAAATGAATGCCGCCAAGCAATGTTATGAACAGGCTTTAATCTAGTTATTTCCATAAAACTCTCCGCATGGAAGCTGAATGCTTTAATAACGCACGTACCAGATCTCTATAAAATTACGTGCATACAGCTAGCACAAAATTGGTGCATATCCTATTATAATAAGTTACCCATACTAGTCCTGTTTGTACGTTCTTGTTATTCTGCGGCATTTTACGAGTGAATTAACGTAACTGGACTGTCATGTTTTATTTCATTCTAATCTAAACATGTTTTCACAATGTAATTGGACATGTACAATATTACTTTGAAGATTTTTAATTCTCTCCTCCAAGTTTTATATCTCATGACCTTTTAGATTTTTTTCAAAATAGGGTGAAACACTTTTCTGAAAGAGGGTTACGTTAGAGAGAGTTCAAATACATTGAATAAGTTGATATCCCGGTTGACATGTTCTGCCTTGACCATCTATTCTATATTTTAACTTGCATAAGAAAGGCTTAATTATAAATTAAGAGCTTGAAAAGATGCCACCTGTAAGCCTATACTCATGTACGCCTAGACAGATAGTCAATGGCATCAATTAGATTCCATCAATTAAATGGCTGGTAACCATTCACTCATTTTCTTTCAGGTATTCGGCTCTGCAGAAAGAGTGCGATGTTCACACTCGGAGCATTATCTTTATGTTTGTACATAACGTCGACATCTCTAGTGTTGGATGAATAGGGGTATTGAAAGAGGGGCTAGACACCACTCCCCACAAATCCACGCCAGCTACAAACTATCAGGAAGATAAGTAAATGATATCTTCACACCAAACAAAGATATTCGATCGTCAGAAGGCGAGAAATAACACAAGATGGGATTTTCAACAAACTTGCAGACCATTTAAATGAGCTTTGAGACGAGATAAAGCCATCGTAATAGGTAAGATTAGAGCATAGAGCATAAGGACTATTATCTGACAGCGTCGTCTGAGAGAAGAGCTGTGGCGACTTATCAGCTATTAATAACCTTGTCATCGCTGATTCCATTTTTCTGTTGGCCACATATAGTTCTGTTGAGTCCCAGCCAATCTAAATGTGCATCAGCGTTGATAATATTTTCAACTCCGTTTTACCTAGGGGGCACTTCACTTTATAACTTAGAACAAACTTGATATAGATAACGGCATGCGCCAGAGATATAACGAAGCTTTTGCCAAATAAAATACAAACGAGGAAGCGGATGCAAGGTCGTTATACTACTTGAAGGTCACTAGTAGGGAACAAGAGAAGGGTATAGTCTTGACAAACTAATTAGGACTGTCAAAACAATCCAGTCTACGAGGATACATTTTAAACCCATTACAGAGGAAATGTACTAAGCAAATTTAGAGGTAATCAATTGTCGAAGGATTTACTTCGTCTGTTGTCTCTGCAATGTAGATGTGCTTGAAAATGTCTCTATTCATAAATATCTCGTGATTTATTCTACAAATTAAGTCCTTTTTAACATGCAATAGCAGCAAATATCTTCCTTTAGAAATAAGTTCCTTCTTTCTAATCGTATATCATAGCCTGCTTTTTATTATCTTGAGCTTTGAAAATGCTAGCTAGCTAAGCACTGAATTTCCTGACGTTAATTACAAGATGGCACCATCTGACTTCTAAACATATCTGGTTCCTATTTAAAGCCATCCACCAAAATGCACATACATATATTCCGACTAATTGATCCCTCATTTGCTTCGAATTAATATATTTCTTACCGAAAAAATAAGAAAAAGACATTCAATTAATATTGTAGGCAGCAAAACAAAGAATAGAGATTTAACTTCCAATAACCTCCTTTTCAAATACCTTTGTATAACATTGGCAACAACAAGAGAACGAGAATAGATGTTATTACAGAGTAAATATCAGCTATGATTACTAGAAAAACCTGTTTCAGCCAAAACAATTTTCGACAAGAGAATAGATACAGCAATTATTCGACAAACCAAATAATTGTTTAAAACATGGGAGATGGTTGTGACGCCAATAATTTATATGGATAAGCTTATAGGATATGAAGAGCTCCGGAGACAAAACCAGAATGAATGCATAAGATCTGCAAATAGCAACCAATTGTACATGGAATGCATGGCAAATCTGTGCATCATATTGAAGCAGTCAAATGGTCAAAATACTATCAGGGCGGTAACGAACGTAATAAAAAATCTCGGCGTAAAAAGACATTTGTCAATCATCAAACATCACCGTCACTATTAAATCCAAAGTACCAAAATACGAGTGTAAGTAAAAGCAATGAAAAAAATTAAAAATCCGCAAACCATTTAATTACAAAGACGGCATATTTGCAGAAAACAAACAAAAAAATTTGCTATTACAGCGAGGAGTTATGTCGAATAACCACAAGAAATAAGATCGTATCATGCATAACGATGTCAAAAAAACACATGATAAGCATCGAGTCAGACTGACTAAACACGAAAATTTCTTTTCTTTTAACAAACATTTAAGAACACGCTGTGATAAAAACCAGCATGTTTTACATAACAGGCATTACAATATCCCTCAGAAAGGTTGCAGAAAATACGAGCAAGGAAATTACAAGGGTGAGGGCCTATCACGTCAAGCATGCTCTTGACATCGTAATACAAGAAAACAAGCCAAATATCAATATCTTTGCAATCATTTGTGATTAATGCACGAACCAATGGATAAATGAGACGTTTGCTAGAAAGAAACTTTGTTGGATTAGGAGTTATCTCGGTAGATGAAATATGAATCATTGCATATTGACCATATGAACTTTCATAGAGCAGCCCGTATTTGGTAACGTTATTTTCATGAGACCGCAACTAGCAAAGAAACCATCGTGAGAAAAGCCTTGTTATCACTACGCCTTTTACTCCAGGTTATTTGAATTTTGAGAAACTGGATATACATTCGCTTGGTGGACGTGTTATGTTCATACCACACTTTTAATGTGCCAGAGATTGCAATCAAATATCATGTCAGAGATCTTAGTGTATATGTATGAGTATATGTTTGAGATTATGACTGACTTTGGCTGTATGAGGAGGTGTAAACCTATTACATCTCGGATCTACAAGAGTTTGTATGGGATATGCTTGGCTAATAACTTTCGTTCTTCTGTATAAAATCTTTTGAAATTTGGTCCACAGAAGGAAAATAAACACTAAGCATCTTTGCTGCGAGTTACAGATAAAAGTCTGTAAGGATGACTTAAGTAACAAGGAGAAAATTTTAGAAATTGCGTACATTCCGTTTTAGTGATAATAACTCAAGCTTAACAAGGCGGAGTAGAATTCCTCTGACCAACGGGTATTGTGGATATTTTTCTCGTGTGGTTACAGTTTTGGACTAAAATATTGAAATCGTAAGGCTATTTTATGAATTTCAAACGATGGATTGTCGAATAATCCGTTTGTTGAGTGATTGTCTCTCACACCAATGCAAAAGTTATGCAATTGGTGTGTGAGAGTAGAACAAACAGTAACAGTATAACAAAGTTGTGAATTTATGAATTAACTCATTAATGTTGACAGATAAGTACTTGTCGGATGCTCTCGCACCTGCCATCATAAAGTGTGCACCTTCCACGAACCTTCTTCCTTTCAACATCTGTATCCGTTTCTGGACGAGCAAAATAATTTTTCATGACAGGCATTGGACATACTGCAGAGTTTGTACGACTTGCAAAGACTGAGGAAGACCAGTGCAAGTTTCATTAGTTAGAATAACTGTCACGCCTAGGCGTGAAAAATCATTCAGTTGGTAAAGAAAAGCAATAATCGGGCTGTAATGTCCACCCCTCACCATTTGCAAGAACAGTGAGCAAGGATTACGAGGCCATCATCTTCATCTTTTAACTTACTAATACTTTTCGAGGCTGCTCGTTTTTCATTAATGAGCAGTAACCCAAGGTTTGATAAGATATCTTCTCGAAATCCGGGATGGTTGCCGCGTAATTCTCTAAGACATATCGTTGACGGAGAAACTTGTAAGGATTACTGACACCATTCGTCCTGCTACAACTTTGAATCCCTTTTGACGTTATTTTAACTTTAACAAAAGGACATAAGGTCTGAGATAGTTTGAACTTTCTAATATTCCTTGTGAGACAAGATAAGCAGAACAAGTATCATGACCTCTGCAACAAAAGCAAGTCCACGATGCCAAAACACCTAATTCAAAACATGTCACGTGTTAGCTGATTATCTTATTTCACGAAATTAAATCGATACATGAAATAGCGCAATTTCGTCATCTTTAGTATTAATTTATTTCGCTTTTAGATTTGTAAGGGGTTAATTATTAAAATGTTAATTTGAACACTTAATCAAAAGAAAATCCCGAATTCTTGACTTCAGTGAAGACGTAACAAAGAATCACGAAGAGGTATGAGAATTAGCTACATTAAAGCGATTAATAGCTACAATGACGAAGATATTCACCTTCTCCAGAAGTCCTGAAAGCATATCGATCATAAAGTCAAGGTTGCGAGTAACTGAAATTGCTGAAGCAAATACAGTACACTCCCGATAACTCGAACCTCCAAGGGACCAAAAAAATAGTTCGAGTTATCGAATGTTCGACTTATAGGGACATTCTATAACTCGAACTTTGGCCGATAAGTGAAAATAGTTCGAGTTATTAAAAGATTATTTTCTTTTCTATT
>JANTCA010060667.1:0-11414 GCA_024741275.1 Chironex yamaguchii
ATACTCTGAGGAGTGTCAGACGAAAAAAGCTTTTAAGTATGATTTTAGCGCAATGTCGCAAATTTTCAAGGCGATTACCTACTTGATAACGGGTGTGTTGGGACAATATACAGCAGTTACACATAATGAATAAACTTTAGTTTTTTAGTGTTCTGTCTTTCTCACGTTGTAGGCTTAGGCTTACCTGAAGGATGTATGTGTAACTTATTTTTGTTGTTTCAGACATTCCAAAGTTTGAATTTTGTGAATTCATTTGTCACGTTTAGCAACTATATGAAGCCTGCACACAAGTGTTTAATTTAGTGTTGCCAAGCTTCTTGTTCTACAAGGTTTTGTTTAAGTGCTTAAACAAGGCAGTTATATCTCTCTTGGTCTGCTTCTGTATGGAGTTGTTTTAATACTGTGGTCAGTTGTATTGGGCAGCTCAATTCAAAAGTGTACTTTGTCTTAAGATATTTCCAATTTTTGGTATGGACAGTTAAAAAATTGACAGTTCAGAGTTCAGTCCAAACGAAATATCATAATCATTTAGTGAGCAACTAATGTATTAAGTAACTCCTACTCATTACTATTGAAAGTAACAAATGACATACTGGAAAAATTAATGGATAACAGACCTGTAGAAATTTACCCAAAATATCCAACGACATTAGAAACATTCTCAAACAAGACATTTCCAGGATGATGCCAACTTTTCCAGAGACAATCAGAACAGAACAAACACCAATTATAAGACAATTTGTCATTGTGATTATTGTCTAATTTGTAAGATGTGATAGAATGGATATCTATGTCAAGACATTTTTTGTTTTTAGGAAAACAAAGTTCACAGGCTGCACTGAATAAAGCTTTGGATGACCTACTTGGAGATGACATTGGTAGCTATTCTTATTTTTCTCTTGTACTGGAATGTTTTTGAAGGAGAATGATCATTATGTCCGTCTCATTGTTTTACATTTTGGCTAGGTATTGGCAAAATTAGGGGTTTTTTGTACTTTGTTTTGCTATAAGATAAAATGGCCTTTTTCAGCTTTGGCAAATGAATTGTCAAAAGAGAAAATCAGTTGGGATTATCTTAAACGTTCAATGGCCCAAAGCTTTAACAGTCATCGTATTGATTACAGGTATACATGGGTAAATGTAGATTCATGAAAAATGCTAATAAGCTGAGAATTGGTTTCTGCTTTTGCATTCAACATTAAGGTTATTAAGACTGCTTAACACCTGCCTTAGCATGATGCAGTTCTATTATCCAGCCATGTCCATTAATATATGTTAGATTGTTTGTTTGAAGTGTCTGCTTCTGTACACTGGCCTAATGTGGCCAGGATGTATTCAATACAGTATTGGCATAAGGTTTTTTGTAGGTATTATATATATACGAATTCGTCTGAAGATCGTCCATCGTGGCGTGAAACTCTGAGTAACGAATTTACCATTTGTCGTCTATTAGTGTTTCTTCTCTAATATGCTCTACGTGTTTTAACATATTGAGCACTGTTAAACGATAGTGTACTACCATTTGTAATATATGTATATGTATATCTCAACACGTAAATGAATGACCAAGACTCTTTTAAACTTTCCTATTAAACTGATTGGCTTGATAGGGAAGGTGTCAAAATCAAATTTGTAGTCATGATCTGGGTTCAAAGCTCACTTTCTTCCATTCGTCAGACAATTTATCCACACATCACACATTTTCTCATTCATCTATTTTTTCTACTAGAACTATCGTATGCGTGCTCTAGGGCATTTCAAGTACAATATCAGAAATTCATTTCTAGTCTATTCTCTACACATCCACTTAGGAGAAGGTATTTACACTTAATGGTGTAAGTATAACATGTTGTTATCAGATGACATCATCAGCTGCAGGTTGACATATTTGCTTTTACCTGTAAGTCAAGAAAATTCACTTGCTTGGAAGACATGCCATTGTACAGTACCCCTTTTACCAAAGAGAGCCTCCAGATTGATGATAATGATATTGGATCTGTAGTTATTACACCTATGGTCATGTTTATACTGTCTAAAAAATTTTTACCAGTTTGTTGTTATGAGGTGTTTGAAGATATGCACAAACTATCTAATGTTTTTTTACATTTCTTTTTTGTATAAGATGCCCCGATAAAGCCAAAGAGTAGAAGTACCATTCCTGATACAAATCAGTCAAAGAATGAGGTAAAATGTTGGAAAAATTATGATTTTTTTAGTTTATTTCCTAAATTGATGAAACATCCAGATTTGACCTGAGACCATTGTATCACTGGGACTCCTAGCTTTGGTTATATGACGTATGGCAGTTTATTGGAAGGAGACACAAGCATTACTTGGCCATGTCCTTAAAATTTGGCTGCAACATAAGCAATTTCCTTTAATGTGTTTTTATGTACTTTTTATCATTTACCAGGAAAGAATTTATTGTAGGGGGAATTGGGGCTGTTGACACTTCAACTTTAAGTTAATATTTTGTTTAGTAAAACAAAACAGGTCAATCAATTTGCAGAGAGTCAAGACTTATAGTACTTAAGATGATTTCAAGCAGTTTTCATGGGTTTTTAAAAGATCACAGGCCCTGATTGAAGCCAATCAGATGTGGCTGGTGACCTGTACCATTAATGTACATTTGTAGATCATCATTATCTCACGTTGCTTCCTTTATCAAGGATCGGTTTTGATGAATGGATTAAGTTAGGGAATCCAAGACAGCAATATCAAATGGACAACAACGGCAAGGAAATTGTTGGCTGTACGACATCTTGCACTAGATGAAAATATTCATGAGACCCTGTTCAGTCACTCATCTGATGGAATATCGTCAACTCTCAATGATGTCATCAATATTCCGACGCAACAGTAAGAGATCCTACTGGCCAAATCCAGTAATGCCAAAGCCTCAAGGAATTTGCTAAATCCACTGATTATTGAACACGTGTTTCAGCAATGAAAATATTCACATTTTGGTTGCTCTGGATGCAGTTGATGCTTCAAAGTGATCCTACTTACATGTTCGCAACATCTGTCTTCTCAGTTTATGATGTAAAGATCTCTTGGTATCAGTATTGTAGTTGTGTAAGGTAAATCATGAATATTGTGTGAATATGTCTGATAAGATTTGTCATGGGATTTTATTTTGCTAATGCGAATTAGCAGCAATTGCAATTAAAGTTTGAAAGGTTGAAATGCATTTGAACAGTAATTTGCATGTAATGATCACAGTGTCAAAGACTCTTCCTGTTTATACTGCAACCATGTAACAATGCTCCAGTGAATGAATTATGTGCTAAGCAAAAGTTGCAACAACTCAGATATTTCCATGTCAATTAATTTCATGGGCTACCATTGATGAATTAGGACCTTCTCAAATGCTTAGATTAAGATGAAGTTCCAAACTCATGGATTAAACAAAGGAAAGAGTAGTACATTTTCATTGAAGTTTGTTGTTTTATTTGAAGCTAAACTTACTGATT
Source organism: Chironex yamaguchii (assembly GCA_024741275.1). Taxonomy (NCBI): domain Eukaryota; kingdom Metazoa; phylum Cnidaria; class Cubozoa; order Chirodropida; family Chirodropidae; genus Chironex; species Chironex yamaguchii. The sequence goes on from JANTCA010060667.1 coordinate 3,474, forward strand.
TTGTAACAGAGTAAAACTGTCTTAAATATACTCTAAGAAATTGAAGTTGTTATTTTATAGTTCTCTTAGCAGTTGAGTTGGATAAAGGTAGCATTTGAAAATTTTACTTTCCTTAAAACTAATGGTGGTAGCTTGCCCTTGCCTTGTAAAGTATCTGTGGTTTTGCTTTAGTGCTTAAGATAAATTACTGGCTGTGCAGCATTTGTTTTTTAGATCTGGTTAGCAAGGCATGGCAACACTGCACCAGCAAAATAATACATCTGGGCCTTTACATTATATATTTATGTGTGCACTTTACAATCAAAGTGATAAATTACATCAGTGGTTGACACTTTAACAATTACTGAGGTGGGGAGCAAAACTTCAGCTGGGGTAAACTCTCAAGAAAGCTTTGAAACATTCATGCTCTTGAAGCACTTAGGCATGCTGGGAGACAATCATAAAATTTCAACATTCAAATGGTCAATCTATACTCGTTTTATTATATAAAAATACTTTTTCCGTGCACTGAGATTGACACTCAAGCCTGAATCTGAGCAAGCTAAGATAGTTACTGAATCTGGAAAGCTGATCAATTTTCAGTTCTACCCAAATGTAAGTGGAGTTTTATGGATATAAAAATAATCCCAATAGGCACTGCCACCATAGAAAGAAGCTTCAGTGCAATGAATCAAGTTCTGTCCTATGCTCAGCATTTTTTGTATTCATATAGAGCTTATGACTTCATGCTTCTCTCAGTGAACAAAGACATTCTAAAATCTCTTGTTTGAGCATCTGGACTCAGCAAAAGAAAAGAGCTGTTATTTGTCTTAGCTTGAACAAATATACCATGTTAACCGGAATTTGATTCAAGTTATTCAAGAAAACAAACTATTTTACTTTTACTGAAATAGGTATCAATAGGTATTTTCCTGTTAATGTTGATGTTCTTAAACACTCTAATGCCTTAGTTTTAAGGCCTATATATTACTTTGTTTGCACAAGAAATTTTTCTAGAACCAAAACATGATGATGTATAAAGTTATTCTAGCTCTTCTTAAAGTGGATTGTAAACTTTTAGTTTGAAAGTATTGGGGGTGACCACCCCCTTGCCCTTCCAGTGTCTGCCACTGGTTTACCCCCTTTATTTCTTTTATGTTGACTGTCTTATCCTGACATATTGAAAGGCTTGTTGTGCTATTGTTGGTATTGACTTGAGTTCATTACTGATATTTTTTGGAGATAAACTACAGCGTGAGAAATGTTAGTGTTGAAAAGTAGCAGTTATTGGTAACTTCTCATTTACTTCTCTTATATTTTGATTATTTTACATATTTGGCTTTAAGGTGAAGGCTTTTTAAACACTATATTTTACTAGTATATTATTTACTGATTTGCAGTCTTATTTTCTCAAAGTTTTAGCTCATTAGTAGATAAAATTCCATTAAGATTTTTTTCTGCACAAGCATTATTATTATTGTATTTATTTTTTTAAAGAGAAAAAGCACTAAATCCTCTGCTTTGTCATCAAGGTAAGAAACTCATAGTGTTCCTCGTTTATTTCATTGTCTTAATTGTCAACCTCAGAGGGCTTATCATTCTTATTGGTTATATTATCTGGATCCCACTACATTCCCATTACATTTGGTCGTCTGTGGGTCTTGTTTGGAAGGACTTTTATTGAAGAAGAAAACCCCATTTAAATTTATTTCTATCGGGAACATGAAAATATGAAAACAATTATTTCTATGATCCAGTGTGAGTCAAAAGTTAATTTGTCTTGATTATTTGATAGAAAAGACACAATGCAACCAAACATGCTTGATTTACAATGTATTATTCATTAAAGTGTTGTCAGTTAAACTATCAATATAAGACAGTTACTGTGTGACATCGATGCTATTCTGCAGTAGGTCCGGTAGATTTCTGAATGATATAGTTCATATATCTATCAATTAACTCCTGTAAAAACCTCTCATACCTTTTCCTTCTTAAAATCTTGAAAGGTCCACTGATGAAGATTTTTACAAGACTTTGTCTGCCATGGGAGTGGATGACAAGGGAGATGAAAGTCAAGATGTATGTTCTCACTTGTGGCTTTTTTTATCTTCAATGCCAGCATCCATGTAACTTATCATGACTTTTCTAACCCTGTTTTTTTGTGATTGTATGCTTATGGAGGAATTCGTTGCTTGACTATAATGCTGTTTGATTCAAGCCACTGTTTGCCAAACTGATGTAGCCCATGTGGTATAACTTGGTGCTAGAAATTTTGTTTTCGTAGTAAATTTTTGAAACATTCTTCATTGATTAACCGGAGACACAGCATCAGAGTATCAATTGCAGTATTATATTAAACTGGACAGGAGATCAATATTTGTAATTTGCGAAATACCAATAAGGCTTGTAAAATTTGCTGCAACAAACTGAGCATGAAGCAACTATAGAGTTGGGACGCAGATGAAGTTTCAGTTAGAGACCACTTGGATTAAATTACAATATCATTGTTGTCCTTGTAAGGAAGAGATTGCTTAGTTAAACCTCCAGGGTTTTTCAATGACATTAAGCTAGGCCATGGAGGCTCACCACTCGAATTATTCAACTAAAGTACCTATTTGGGTGGTGAAACTGCCAAACGACTTTAAATTTACTAAGGCCAGGAGTTCCAGAATAAGCTGTTGAAATAGAGTTGTGATGAACCGTTCAAGGAACTTGACTTGACCTTAGAGGACGAGAAGACAACTCTTGAGGGACCTTCAAGATACAGCAAAAAAGAGAAGGAAGCAGGATCTAGAGCAAACGCTTCTTGTATCCTGATTCCTGGATGAATTATGTTTATTGGACAAATGAATATTAGTCTGCAAATTGCAGAAAACTCTAATGTCCAGAGGATCAAAACTGTAAAGTAAAGAAGTAAATGTGGTTTGTTTACCGTGGCCATAGACTATTTCAATGTAAAGTGTCTAAGCTGCAGGGCTAGGTACCATCAATTCGTTTGCACAAGCACTGTAACCATCAAGGATCAGGATATACTAAACGTCAATGCCCCTGCACATTTAGGTATTCTACCTTAAGAAAATGGGTTGGTCTCAGAGACTTCCTTGGCCAGAGTGATAGATAAAATAATTTACGTGTGAGGGGATTTCTTGCCCAGGTAGTCGTCATTCCTATATTACAGCCAATGCTGTTGATGGACTGAGACTAAAACAGTGAGGTGTGAGCATTTGGAAACGAGTGTATGTTGATACCAAGGGAATGATAATAGCAAATAGAATGTTGTTTATATGACCTCCTCGAGGGGAGGGAAGAAAGTTAGGATTTCTTGTTTTGTTGAAGAGATAAATGCAAGCATCTGATATATGCTTGTTGAAGATGGAAAGAAATGTTTTTACATTTGAAGAAGTGTGGTTTTCGGATGTCACAGGTCTAAAGACAAGCTGGACATTCAGGTGCAGATTTCAATAGGAAAGGTCGAAAGATTATTAGTCATCGGTGTATACGCTTTACAAGCTGTTTAGCTCAGTAGAAAGGTTATCAGATTTCCAGTCGTGAGACCCGAGCACGACGCTCTGGTGGTATAATCATACCTTCATTTCTGTTCTTAACACAAAACCACCCCACCTTTATATAAGATTACATACGTTTCGGCAAGAGAGGACAAGAACAAAGACTTGTTTTATGAAAATTACTTTTATTCCTGTTTATTGATGCTATGATGAGAGTTCTTTTCGTAATGCAGCTTCTTTTGTTTATACACAAGTTTCTCTTTTTATTTACTTTCAGGATGTCCCTATGACGTCTGATGATGCTAACAAACTGGCTAATGATTTAGGGGTTAGTATGGTACCGATTATGCGGATGCTAAGTCTTGTGAATACATCTCAGATCAATATTAATTAATCTTGTGCATACCATCAGTTCGGGAAATGTTTGCACTTGCCTTGCGTGTTCAGATTTAGTATAATCTATCATTCATTTTCATTTAAATATACAAAAACAAAAGGGAAGAGTGTAAGATGCAAGCTTGTATGCAAAGAAAGAAATGTAACTATCTACTGTACTTTTTTATCAACAAACATTTTCTCGGTATTGTATCAATGTTAGCTGATTCCCATCCCATGGGCAGAGAATGTTTTAGAATGAGTGCTCGTGTTTAAATTGGGCTTCTTGTATCTCCTCTCACTAATGGTCTGTTGGGGTTCTTGTATCTCCTCTCACTAATAGTCAACTTCTGATTGTAATGTCGTTATTTTATCCACTAGACCTTGAATGAGCACTGCATCTAATAGAACGGAAAACATCTTTGTTTATTCAAGTTGTTATGCAAGCGGTTCCCCTAGTCTATCAAAATACTTATGAATTTTGATAGCTTCATCAAGCAACACTAGCTTGGTCTCTGTGTTCAGAATATCCTGTCCTCAGACATCTGACAGCACAAGTCAATGGGTCTTTAACCCTTCAGCTACTGGTCTTTTGCCGTTTCCCTTATTTTTAATTATCTGAGTTTTGAGTTTCGAGTTTTTCTTTTTCGTCGGCTTGAATATACGTCATTTTAATCTGTCGGTCGATTTCTCAATGGTTGTTCGCATTAATTAAGAGGCTTTTGTGTACAGTCGGTCTCCTTAAACAATTTATTGCACCTTGATTGAAATAAAAGCAGTTTCTTTACTTTTTTGTATTGTGGTTACATTGCATGTCACGATGTTTTTAGGACATGGATGACCTTGAGTCCAGCTTATTTGGCTTCTCCAAGAAAAAATCTGGTACAACTAAAGCCCCTACACCAACAAGCACTCAGATATGTATGTACAAATTTTCCGGATTATTAGTGTATTCTTTTTGTTGTATTTGCTCCTCCTTTTTAACTGTTGCCGTATTAACAAGTGCAGGAATAGACTCGCGCCCGAAATGTTCCTTGAGGAACGTAACGTCAGCATCGAGAACTTTACATTGTTGCCTGATAACAGTACGTTTGCTGAACCTGTCAGCGGACATTACGTTCTGGTATCTTCAAATATCATCCATTGCCCTTCGTCATAGCTGCAAATTTTTCGTCGTCAGAATCCCAGCTTTTAAGGAAATAAGAAGCTATGCTATTGTGAAATGCAACAGGGTGCATCTCAGAAGTCACATTCCCAGATGAAATATGAACTTGGACAAACACTTTTGAAGTAAAAAAGGTAACACTTCTGAGGTAGTCTCAATGCATGTTCATGGTAGTAATATTCATATGTACCAATTCTCTGTTGTTAGATTTTTTACAAGGCCCACAAAATACACATTAAATACCTAGCAAGTACTCTGTCAGTGATCACTGAAACAAAGTTTCTGCAGAATATCTTTTCAAGCTTGAAATAATAGTTTTGTAACGAAAATCTGTTGATGAGATTGAAACTGGCGATCTTTTTTGAGTGTCGTATGTATCCTATATTCAAATATCCTATAGTCTAAATTCTGAACACAAACCCTCTGTGAACTAGAACACTAGTTCACAAAGTATGCATATTAAAGTACGCATTTGAATCAAGAGAGGTGTAACTTGGTCAGTATCTGTCATACAAATTTCTTGTTTTGCTCTCTTTTCAGCAAAGAAACCGGACAGAAAACCAAAAGATTCACGCCTCAATTTTAATTTTGGTATGTGTTCCTATACTCGAATCGGGGGTATAAAAACTAGAATAAATATAAGCTTTCAGTTGGTAGTAAAAATGCTTTAGTTGTATCCAAAATTTTCAGTTTACACTGAACGTTACTGCATATACACCATTTTCCCACCTAAAACGTGAAAATGGTTTGTTATCGAAATCGTTATCAGAATTAGCAGCAAGAAGCGCATGATGAAGGTTAGCATCATAGCTGTTATTGTACTTTGTTGTTTTCCAATAGAAATTTCCCCTCTTGCTTCTCAGCTGAAGGTCATGTAGATTTACAGGCAAGTTTGTTTATTCACTTGGCAAGTTGTTCAAAATTACGTTGACTGCAGAGAAGTGTTAAACAACATTATATAGAGCAACTGGTACTTTCACTTCAAGAATGGTACCTCTGTTATGTTTTAAATTAGTACACAGACCAGACTAAGAACATGAAGCGTATCACAGGTGATAATTTTCAGTTTAATATACAATGCCACTAATCGCAGAACTTTAACCTGCAGTTGTTGATTCCAACCCAGTCCATTAGCATATGTTTTGCGATCAAATATCCAGAAACATGTGTAGATTAAAAACATTTTTTGCTGGTGTCTATGAACACAAATAAACTATTTACATCCAGTCGTCTTTTACAATTGTGTGCCTACTGTAGTAATCACGACGTAAGAAATTATTGTATACAGTGCATAGTGACAAGCTGTTTTGTAGTTTGCCAAGAAACCAAGGGCCCATGGTCATTCTGGCATATGATATTCTGGTCAACAATTTTGGAATTGATTATTTTCCTTGATGATATGGTGTTATTGTAACTTTGCCTAATAATTCTCGTCCATACTTAAACGTGATCATCTTGAATGCCTTCAGAAAACTTGGACCAGGGTTAGGAAATTCTTATTGATATCCGTTTCTGGACAACTGTATCAATAACTGTATTATTAACTGATCGAAAGTCCATATTTATATGTTATGTACCACCTTTATAGCCGAGGCACAGTATTTTGCTCAAGCCACTGCAAATTTTATCTGCAGAGGCATGAATCATTTGTACTGAGTAATATATTGGCAAGCAAATTCGTTGAAAATTGGTAAATTTTGTTTGATGTTAACCATTCCTTGTTTGTCCTAGATGATGATGATCCCCTGGCTGGTCTTGGTCTGTCGGAAGATGAAGATGATGTGAGCACACCAAGGAAGCAAAAGCTGAAAAAACTGGACTCGCATAATCGTAAGATACCACAAATGACAAGTAAAACGAAAGTTGATCAAGATCCATCAGACACTGCTCAGCCACAAAGAAGTATGTTACTTTCAGTATACAAAATAGTTAAGATGTTCTTTATCCCGCGTCACCAGTTTGATTGATTCTAACGGCCGCGTTGTATTACGTAGGACGTGAACTTTATATGTTTGCTATTAATTGGCTCAGTTTGCTGCAATACCGCAACTGTTGTTGGAAACATGGCAAATTTTGCACAATTGTGACTTCGCGACTTCAACTGTTGCCGAACGCGAGCAAAATAAGGAAAACCAAACCTCACTGAAGCAAGATATCGACAGGAAACCCTCAGGGTTGATTGATACAATGCCCGTGTACTGGGAAGTGTACGAAATTCATGTTATGATGCCAATGATAAGCAATTGCCCTATAATTTTATGGATTCTTGAGTTTATTGAAGACTGAAGATTATTTGCCTTGCAGATTCTTGAGCGCTTTTGAAGATTAATTACTAATTATTGCCTAATTGAGTTTGCTGAAACATTACAAATCCCAGCATATTCGAGTTGTTGACGTTGCTGTCTAGAGATTTACGACCTCTGGACATCCATTCACCCAAGCTTGAAAGAAACATTTTTTCACCCACAGCAGCGTCACCATATAATCCACGAATAAGACCCAAGTGGGATCCAATAAGTTCAAAACTGTTTATATTAGTGTCCCCGTATTTTGCCTATTATAAAGGTTCTTTTTATGTACAATAACTGCAATCGAGATTTTGGATGGGAAAAAATTCTTTTATAGTGACAAATATCGATGCAACAGTTGAAATAGGCTTGTCTATCAATGAGCTTTTAATGCTCCTTACTTCATCTTCTAGGTATATTAGTGATTACAACTTCTACATATTCCTTATAGAACAGGTAAAGACAATACCAATCCATCAGTTGGAACAGCCTTGTTTATCAATGAATTTCTTGAGTACTGAGCTTTTAATGCTCCTTACTTCATCTTCTATGTATATTAGTGATTACAACTTCTACATATTCCTTATAGAACAGGTAAAGACAATACCAATCCATCAGTTGGAACAGC
>JANTCA010060678.1:0-11086 GCA_024741275.1 Chironex yamaguchii
GTGAGAGTATTTGCTTGTATTTGAGAAAATAGAAGATAATAAATTGAAAGTTTGAAAAAAAAATTATTATTATTATTGGTAATTATATTGTATACAAAAGTAGGGAAGAACCTAACTAAAGAAAAGCTTATCCTGAAAATAATAGAAACAAGCCATGAACAGGTAATTTGAGTTAGACTGAGTCTGTCTGTGAGAAGAGGTGTCCCTTCTCATGATACCAAAAAAGGTTACATTGATAAGCCAAAATTTTGTTGCAAAGACAGTTCAATGTATGTATACAAAACAAGGAATTGAAATTAGCAAGTACCAAAACAGCCAATTATCGTTAAACATCCTTTTAACAAAACATGATCTTCCACAAAATATCTGCTGACAAACTGTACATTCCAATTAATTTTGATTAAAAAATATATAACTCATATCACTAATCGTTTTCAATTTCCATTGATTTTAAAGCATCACTGACCGTTAGGGTATTACAGAAAGTACCTAGGCCCAAAATACCACTTTTGTACCAAGCAATCGACCCTGTATGCAGCAGTACTGTTTTTGAACCGAACCACCCACCACCCCATTTTACGGGCATACGAATTTTTTTTTCTTGATGTCTCCTTTCGGATTAAATGTTAAAAAATGCCAAAAATCCTTAATGTATAATAATTTTAAAATTGTAGTGTCCTGGAGCTAATATGTACCGATGGAATGTAAAATTTGTAACTTTACAACTCTTATGAAGAAGAGAACGATCCATCCGCGAACCTTCAAGGCCTTAGTGATGGCACAGAATGAGAGATAGGTAGTACTTACATATATAGTTTATGCACATATAGTATATACATGATCTGTGGTATGAAACATGACTCCTGTTAAAATAACGTATTTAAACATTCAAAAAACTGGGAACTAAGTTGCCTTGTTAACTAGTGATTTGAGACAATAACAAAAAATTATTTTCTTATTTTTTGCTATCGTAGTCTTTACAAACCTTCTTACCTGTTACAAATGTTATCTCAATTTCAAAAATTGGTGAATTTGGGGGATATTGTGGACATTAAGTATCGTGCATAGTCCATTTATGCAGTTAAGTCTGTAATTTTGCACCTTTTTGAAGCATGCAATTGAAGATAAAGTCGACATCCACTATCTCAAATGCTGCTTATTTGGAACTTCCGCTGTGTCAAACAGATTTGAAGTTGCCTGAAATTTCAGGTACGAATTCCTTATGATTACTGCTGCCTGTCTTAAACAACAACACTATCTCAAAATTTTTAGCGTTGTAAGCCAAGTTTCTGGCCTCGTCATTCTAATTTGCTGACGTCTTGTTAACCAATCTAATCAAAATGAATATGTTGACACAAAAATTACCCTTTTTTTTCCTTTATATTTTAATCACATAGTTATTGTGTTGCTGGACTTTTTGAGCAGTAAATGTAGGCTTTAACAAAAATAAATGTCTGTCAGTAGCTATTTATATTTTCAATGTCTACTTTGACATCTTGGCAAGGAAATAAATGACATTATAATTGACCCTGGTAATTCAAATGCGTGAGATCAAGTGCAGAGTGATTCAGTGATAGGATAAATATGAGTCATTGGATTGCAAGGAATTACTCAAATTTTGCATCGCAGTATTACAGAATTTAGAGCGTCGTTTATGATTGCGAGGCTTGTTCGATTTTGACCATAGTTATTCTCTCGTTCCTCACTGTGGATTGTTAGTAGCACTTCAGCTGACATTGTGCACATATTTTGTATGCAAAACGTCTCTTTTAAAAAAGGGAATGTCGATAAAAGCTTTAGGGTTTTATTACGCAAGGAATATAAAACGATGACTCAGGGATAAAGCCTTACTGGTCTTAAGACGAGTTAAGGAGAAAATAAACACAATCTAGTCTTCCAATTTACATCCTCTACAGTTATAAAGCCCCTTTCTGCATAATTTCAAGTAATTATAGACCCCCTCCAAGAACAGACCCCCTCCATTAACAGACCCCCTCCAATAACAAACCCCCTCCAATAAAAGAACCCCTCCAATAACAGACCCCCTTTATTAGCGCCCTCAGTTTATATTAGCTCCCTTTTATTATATGACAAACGTTCCTATTCCATGAAATGATATATAAGCCTAAAAATGCCAATTTTGACTGATAAAGAGGTTTTATATCGATTTCATCTTCCTGGAATAGTCTCTCCATGAAAATCATAATTGAGTTGTTCAAGCTCTGTACACTAACTCTATCCATTAAAGGCTCTCAAGATAACAAATCCCATTGTTGAAGGGACAGTCAACTGTGCGGACAAGGTGCGTAATGAGTTGGTATTCAGGACGAACTTTGGAATTTAATGCGTGGTTACAGCAACGAAGTACAAAATGTGTGGTCCTAATAAGCACTTATATATTGACTCGGACAGTGTAATTTGAACTTGAAATGTACCTTCAAAGTTTTTTAAGTGTTTTTTTCAGCTCCACACTCTTTTGGTGAAACCTGGTTTTGGCAATTAAAGCACTCCGTTTAATAAGAGACCCTTCTGACTAAAGACCCCTTTTTACTTACGTTAATAAATTATAAACGTTTCTGTAATTAGAGATGATACGGTATACGATTAGCAGGTTGAATCCTTTATGACTCCTTATACAATGGTATTGTGATAACCGTTACCCTCAATGTCCAGGGAATATTTTCTGCAAAGTTAGTGTATGGATTCTTCTCATAATCAGGATGCGAGCGAAGTTAAGGCGATCTGCCTTAGCAATCCTCTAACTAAGGTCCTCTTGAACCAAAATTTGTTTGTATAAAAACGTGGTAATAGTTAAATAAGGAGCTTCATCATGATCATGTCTTTAATCAGGTTCAAAAGTCATTATTTAAGTATTGCCAGAGGTTCATCAGCTTTCCCCTTCGATCAATTTGCATCTATCAAGGTGTGACTGCGAATCAACTTCCAGATTCCATTAACATCCATGCTGTGTGTAATTCTGAGGTTTCATATACGTCATGACCGCTGACACGTACACTGGAATTTGTTGAACACGGCTGAGTTATGTCCCTGTCATATTGACATAGCTGCAAGGTTTGGGCTTTGCGTGCCTTCAGAATGGCATTACCGTCTATTTGTACGTAGAAGTAAACAGACGTTTATCAGTAAATCCTGTGACATATTGACGTCAAATCGCTAACAATTAGCGAGAAAACAAACTTTGCATAAGTTAGTACAATTGTTGTCCAAAGTTAAACTCGACTAGTTAACTCGTCCAGAAATTTTTTGTCTCTCCCACGTCATTGTTTCGGTTCCGATTAGGTGACTGACCTTAGGATTATATTTTGAAACATTTGTTAATACGATGTCCAGCTTCTTTTGTATAGAACCGCAAGGTGTGACACTGATTCGTGTGACTAAGCTCCGGTATTGACAATTGCTGTTCGGAAAAGGATATTGCTCTGAATGCTTCTTAAATGTTAAATATTTTCTATCGTGCGTTACTTACACGTATTATTACTCTTGGAAAAGGTGAACGAACAAAAGCTTCAAAGCAAAATAGAGATAACACTATCATTTACGAGTAAAATTACACTCAATGTCAGATTTAAACTCCTTGGAAACTGAAACCGATGCTTCAGTTATGGGATTCGAGCGACCGTTTTCTGCGTTTGTTTTTATTTCAGTGTGGGTTGCCATTTTCATACTCAGTTTATCGGGAAATGGTTTAATTTTCATCCTTATGGCCAAAGTGAAACAGATGAGAACACCAGTGAACTATCTTATTTTAAATAAATCGATATCCGATTTTTTCTTTGCTTTGAGCACGACACTTTTTGTTTTTGAAGTGGCCGCAGCAGGCGACGTATATGGTAAGCTGTATTAATGAATTATTATTATGCTATTATGATGCTTTATTTGTATCGCGCTAGAAACCAATTGAGTTTTAAAAACATAATAATTTTGTAGACGAGGAATAAGATGCTATAATAAGTAATAATGAAAATGAAAAATTTGATTATGGTTGAGATACAATAATGATTATCTTTGCTATGATATCCATGACACCAATGTTGATGATGATGAAAATAATAAAGATGGTTGATATGCTAATGAACATCTCGGTTATGATGTTTATGATGATGGAAATAACGAATTTTATTAAGTTTAAGACATGATAACGTTTTTTCATGGTGATGATGCCCATGATGATGATAATAATAATGATAATGCTCATTAAAATGATGCCGAGATCGATGATCAAAATGCCAAGATCGATGATATAAAGCTGAAGAAGATAGTAATAAGTGTAGCATTGTTAACACATATAAAGATTAAGGACACGCTAATTAATTAATTTGAGGAAGGAGAAGATGATGTGGCAATAAAGAAAAAAATGACAATGCTGCTTCTACTTGCGAAGACGATGACCGCGATAATTGTATTTTGGTTTTCATTTCGCTTCCTACATTTGAAATTGCATTAACCAAAGTGTAGCACTAATGGTGATGGCGAAGATTATGGTAAGGGGACTTAATACACACATGTTTTATTGTTTGGTAAGATCAGAATCTTTCTTAATCTACGCGCATTTATTTTCTTACTAATGTGATAGTAATATCGAAAAAACTATCTAATGGATAAGTTGACACCAGGTCTGAGGGGAATAAGTGGTAACTGCTTTCTTATACAAGCCATAGCACAAACGTCCTAACCCCAAATGTTAAAGCAACAATTCAGTCACCTTTAGAGTGGTAACTGTTGGTTATCAAGGATGTCCATTTTCTCAACCATGCTCATGGCTACGGCCCTGTCATCTGTCCTTGTCAACTACAATACCTATAATTAGCCTGAAGCTAAGGCTGCCTAAGCTAAAGTAAGGCTATTAAGAACGTATACCTTTATGCTTTTTAGCATTAAGAAGACCACTATATTTGTTTACATTTCTCCTTGTTGATAGACCTTCATTACTTCAAAGGTCATGTAGAAAGCCACATTTATCTTTCACCAGTTTGCCCGCTCCTCGTTACTTTTATGTTGGAAATTCTTATTTATAATTTTGCAGGATCTCTGGGATGCAAATTTCAAGTTTACCTCTTGGAAGTATTTTACGGAAGTTCAGTCCTTACACTGGTGGGCATTGGATTTGAGCGATATTATGCTGTTTGTCAACCCATGAAATTTTATACATTTAAGAGGAAAGCAAAAACTATTGTTATAATGACATGGGTTGTCCCAGTTATCTTATATTCACCTCTCCTGTGGTCATGTTCGGCAGTGAAACATGCAGTACAAGGGTACACGTGCTGTAATTGCTACATGAGTTGGCCAAAATGGTATTATTATTCAACATACGGCTTGATTATGGTAGTTCTTCTCTATCTACTGCCAGTCATCACAATGACATCATGTTACATTCATGTCGTCAGGCAACTTTGGTCACCAAATCGTCTTAGCCAGAAGACAGCAAGAATGCGAAACAAACAGACAAAAATAATCACTGCTATGTTATCAGTGGTCGTTCTTCTGTTCCTTTTTTTATGGACACCTTACACAGTTTTGTTCGTCCTCAAGATGTTCCGCATAGATATCAGCAATTCGTACAGGTAAGCCATGTTTCTTCAGACGTCTTCTTTTCAAATTGATCAATTTAATTGAGTGAAAGACATACGCGCACACACAAGTAGTAACGTATCCAGTACCTTAAAATGAGAACTGATCCAGCGTCATAGCTCTCGAGAATTTTTAGGCTAAAAACTTTAATTACTAAAACTTCAAAAGAAACTTCATTTGATTCAGTGTGCAAATTAGGTAATTGTTTGCCATTATTTTCTCCCTTCGTTTGACTGAGGTAATTGTTGTAGTCGGATATTAAATTTTTTTGGCAATTCGTTTCGTTTTGGCAATCGAGATGCGATTTTCATTAGTTGTGCTGAGATAATTATCACTTCTTGTCATGAACTTTGCTACTGTTCAGTGTACAAAGTTTGCAATTATAAATGAAAATTGAAATTTTGTCCCTTTGTTTTGCTGAGGTAATTGTTGAAATCGGAGATGAAGTTTTGCTGAGAAAATCATGACCCATCGGGGCATAAATTTCATCAACTTGGTGTACTCAGATATTTATAACTTAGCCACATGAACGTTTCTACTGTTCAGTGTATGAAGTTTGCTATTTTTTGTCGAAGTAGTATTCTTGTTCCTTGTTTGATAGAGGTACGACTGGAAACTCAATTTTGACCCATTTGTTTTGCTGAGAAAATCATTATCCATCAAGATACAATTTTACATTAGTTGGTTCAGACGAGATGTTTGTTAGTCAGCGCAACACAATGTTCATCAACTTACTGTGCTGAGAAAATCATTATCCATCAAGATACAATTTTACATTAGTTGGTTCGGTCGAGGTGATTGTTAGTCAGCGCGACACAATGTTCATCAACTTACTGTGCTGAGAAAATCATTATCCATCAAGATACAATTTTCATTAGTTGGTTCGGTCGAGATGATTGTTGGTCGGCATGATACAATATTCATCAATTTACTGTGCCGAGATAATTATTATTTAGCTCCACTAACCTTTCTACTATTCGGTAATTATTTATCGATATAGAATTTTGTTTCTTTGTTTTCCCGAAGTAATTGTTATAAGCAGAGATTAAATTTTGAGCCTTGCTTATGCTGAGAAAGTCATTATCCATCGAGGTACAATTGTCATTAGTTAGTTCTTCCAAGATAATTGTTAGTCAGCATGATACAATATTCGTCAAGTTCTTGTGCTGAAATAATTATTATTTAGCTACGTGAGATTTACTTCGATAATAGAAATTCAGTGGAAATTAAGTTTTCACCTATTTTTATCTCCATGAATACTGAGTAAATCAGTTGTCCACAAGTTAATTGCAGTTTAGGAGCATAGTTTTTGTATAACTCACCGTGGCAAGCTATCTTGCCAGAAAAAAATTTTCAATAATTCCTTGAAAGAAATTGCTAATTTTTAGAATGAAATTGCTTCAGTGCTGTGTAATTAGTCTATAAATATATTTGCTTTTCTCTCTGCAGCATTGTTTGGTATGGATCATTGATGCTTGCATTTCTTGACAGTAGCTGCAATCCTTTGATATACATCATGTGCAATAAAACATATCGAAGGGCTATTGGTAATGTATTTTGTGGCCAAAGCTTGTTTGGAGGAAGGGTAGATGAATTTAAGTATGAAAGTGCTATTTCGTCGGTACAGAAATCATATCAGAGAGGGACAGCCTCCATCAGCAGCGATACACAGTTAGGCTCTACACAAATCGATACTGGTTCTTATATTTCAGGCACTTTTCTGTCGGAATGGGCATCGTCTCTGTGAACGGTAATGCTGATTTACTTTGGATTGCTCAACAGTATACAAAAATGGTATGCAAGATGGATTAAGGCTCTTTGTACGTTTTGCCAGATAGCTCATATCAAGTTAATCAGCATATCATTTACGGAAGCTAGCACAAGACATTCTGATAATGAACTTAACAATCATCTTCCTTTTAAATGACAGGGAAAGTATACCGGCAGGGAATTAGAGTGCTATACAAGAGATTTTTGGAAGTGTTTTACCACTGTACGTTTGCAAGAGATTATCTTGGCGTCTACCGTCTACCAGGATTTGAACTGTTTCTGTGTAACGTCGACCGTTATTTTTGAGAGTTTCAACAAATCATAGTAAGATTAAAGAAAATGTCAGTACTGACTTAGACCATTGCATTATTTACGTAAATTGGAGATTATATTTCACATAATGAAAATCTTTCAGCTGGTTTGAATGTAAAAAGAACGATTTTCAATATTACTGTGTTTTCCCGTCGACTAACTGCTAAATACGTTATAAATTGCACAAGTTTGTGTCCATTCTTACTAATGCAATTTGTGCTGTAAATAGTTCATTTTGAATATGAACAAGAACTATTGTTACATGACCTCGGACGTAAGATAAGTGGGATGTTGAGTAGGAAGAAGACAAGAAAAAGAGAAGAGATTAATTGTTTTACATGGTTTTGATACCACGAGTTACATCATCCTCTTCTAAATACTGGAAACCATGAGAGAAACATTTTAGCATGTCAAAATAGCCACACAAAGTGTATTAGGCCCTTTCCATTAAACCAAGAATCCACTCCAATGAAATAATTATTTTTGGGAAGTAACATAGAACACAAGGATTGCCTCAGTTAGTCATCACCCTAAACGTGACGCTGTAGTTACTTTACGTGCGGCAGAAAGTAAGGCTAAGCGATTGACACATCTTATAGTTATTCGATTTTAGCGCTGTGGCGCTTATTGAATTTTCCTTTTTTTAGTTAAGTTCGTCTTATATATTCAGTAGATACCAGGTTTCTACAATTACTACAAGGTTGTCGTGATATATAATTATCTATCATTAATCTAAATATTGCTGCAGTTACAACATGGATTTATTTACTTATTTTGGCCTCTTACATCCAGTATGCGACATTTAGTGTAGTTTTTGTAACAGAAATCTGGAGATAGAGGATTCTTCATCCTTGTTTGTAGTTTCATCACTTTACAATTCGTTGAACCATGGAACGCGTTGAGTATTTCGACAAAAATGTCAACTCGGAAGCATGAAACACCTATCCTCATCGACACTTGTGACTGCTGTATGAGTAACGGATTTATTAAAGGGTTTTGTAACTTTGCCCGCAGGCGAAAAAGATAACCCGTTCATACTAGTTTAACTTTAACTCCCTAGCTTTCATTCCCTGAAGTCCTAAATCAATTCTGCTCCCCCGTTTTACCTGAACTTTAATCACCAAATATTCCCATTTATCAGTTCCTACGTCATATTTGAGACTCAAAGAGCATCTGTTAAGTGTAGTACCTATCGAAGACGATAGTACCTACCGAAGGCGTTATTTATAATTTACCATGATTGTGAAGCGTGAGACGCTAATCAGTGCCACATAGTACAACTGTGGGCACCGTCTACATTTCAACTGGGCCTATGCTCAGGTATTTATTTACGTTGCTTTTAAATAATCTTTAAATAGGTGCAGGGCTCCAAACTGTTATATTTTTGCTATAATAGTTGTTTAATGCACCTTATTTATATCATATAAAGTGTATTTTTGCTCTGTAGCCATGGATTGTAAACCTATTCTCAGATGAAGAGTGAACAGACCCAGTATACTATATAACAGAGTACAGTAAGCTCCCAATAACTCGAACCCCCCTTAAACATTATTGTCATAAAGAAATTGGCCCGATAAATCGAACATTCTGTAACTGGAACCATTTTCATTGGTCCCTTGAAAGTTCGAGTTATCGAGAGTTACTGTATAATTTTTTCGCTGTATTTATAAATTTCTGTGCAACTGTAATTTTGCTAGAATTGACCAGAAAATTTTTTACTTCACAAACATTGTCTCTTCAGGTCGGTAAGTATGTCTAATTAAAAATAGCTGCTGGCCACTTGTCATTGAAGATACCTGTCTATTCACGTGACTAGCAACCGTCACTCTTAGACGATTGCAAATGCACATTTTAATGACCCATCTGAGAATAACCCACAGAGCCCATCTGCGATTTATACTACACAATTAGCGCGTGCAGAACTAATTTGTATTCTATCAAACACGAATGACTAGACCAGTGTGAACAATTGATTGAACAAGACTGGACGCCCATGATTTTGTCGGGAAGTAGGTTCTTGTCGCGACAAATAACTCCCTGTCTTGAATCAAGGTTGAGAAGACCAAATACTCACTTTACTCGTCTCCTGAACTCCTCTTTTCTTTAAAACCTACTCCTTTTTATACAAAAAATCAAACTAATTTTCCCACACTATAACATTTTAAAAATGCGTGCATTTTAATTCGAATACGTACAGAAACAGTCTTTCCCAACAGTTATGAGCAGACAAACTAACGAACGGCAAGAAGATAACTCAATCAACGCCCAAGTCGCTGGTAAACGAAAGCGCGAAGTCAACTTGGTTATCCTAGCTCGTTACACGGCGCACACAAAACACACAAAAACTGCCGTTATACTACAAGCAGAATTGAAGAGTTTTCTGTAGAAAATATGCTTGTAGCTAGATTTCCGACTATTTTTTATGGTTTAATTAGTTTAACATGTTTTATTCAAGTCGTTGGATTTGTCCTCTTTGCGTTCTCTTCATTATGGAAGGAAAATCGTTATCAAAGGGGGGACACGCTCATTCGAGGGAGGTGCATATTTAAAAAAGTTCTTTTTGGGAGATGCTGATGCGAGGGGCGTTCTTTCCAGGGGAGGCACTCTTTCGAGGAAATACGGTACTTGAAAAGAGCATATTTCTTTACCAAACAATTGCATTGTTCGTTAATTCTCCAATTCTCCGAAACATAGACGACGGAATTCTTTTTTCTATGATCTTCCCATACTACAAAGCACAACAATGCATTGGTACCCTTCTATTCCATCAATGCTGTTAACCGAAACAAATTGGCAAATGAAAATTCTTTTGCTCAAAAAAACTTTTGTTTTGAACACCTGGTAACGACATATAACAGCGCAATGTCGCAAATTTTCAATGTGATTTTCAAGTCTTGTACCACAAAAAGATTGTTCAAAATAGGAAAGGTATTAACAGTCCACAGGGCAGTCTCATAATACAGAGCAGTTAATGCCCAATGTTGTTCATTCCCACCCAGCTTTTTATGAGCCTTTCAGCACTTTGTAAAGGGACAAATCGTCAAAAATCTGAAAAGTTCCCGAAAGCAAAGTGATATATAAATCAGTACCTATTTAAGCTAATAGGCAAGGAAGACGTACAAGGCTAGGTTGTAGATGAATTTGTCTACTCTGTAATGTATATTGTCGAGAAACAGAACCCTAGCAAGGTCACTAACCAAAGCTGAGGTTTGTTATCCCACTAATGACACAGAGTAATGCCAGCTGGTCGCAAAGCCAGTTATCCAAAAAGGTAGTTGTCATGGACCACTAGAACCTTCTAGAAAGTGATATATATCTAAAATCCAGTTATCCAGAAAGCCAGTTATCCAAAAAGGTAGTTGTCATGGACCACTAGAACCTTCTAGAAAGTGATATATATCTAAAATCCAGT
>JANTCA010060689.1:0-10829 GCA_024741275.1 Chironex yamaguchii
AACTTCAATAAGCCAATCATAGAACACGATATCTGCAGCAAGCCAATGATAGAAGACTTTAACTACAGCAAGCCAGTCATAGAACAGCTTAACTGCAAGAAGCCAATCACTGAACACCTTAGCTACAGCACGCCAAGCATAGAACAACTTATTTTTAACAATTCAATCATAGAAAACCTTAACTACAGCAGGGTAGTGATAGAGCACCTTACGTACTACAAGCCAGTGGTAGAACAGTTCAACTGTAAGAATCCAATAATAGAACGGCTTAACTGCAACAGGCCAGTGATAGAACATGTTAACTACAGTAAGGCAGTCATTGGACACCTTAACTACAGCAGACCATTAATAGAGCACCTTAACTGCAACGGTAGAAGCATAGCAGAACAAGTACATACAACAATCATAGAACACCTTAACGACAACAAGCCAAGCTGGTGCTGCGATTTGAAACATAGCCAGTCCGAGTGCTGATCATGATCTCACTCAGTTCCTTTGACAACCGACGAAAAGGGATTTATGTCATTACCTTGATTGTGTGACTGATGAGTGCAATTTTGCGGTAATTCAATCATAGTTGGAGTTGTTTCTTTTTTGGCAGTGGTATGAACAGGTCCTTACACCAGTCATCTTGCCATTCATCAGTTTCAGAGATCTTGGAACACAGTCTATCTAACAGAGTATGACTTCATCATCACCAGCTTTCAATGACTCAGCTGGAATGTCATCATAGCCAGGTGTATTTCGAAGTTTCGGTTACTTGATTTCCCACTCGTACTCATTCCGTAGTCTCGAGATCAAGCGTCAGCGGCTCAAGGCCGGACGTAACAGGGCAGATTTTTGGCTGCGATCACTGCGGTCGACTGTGCGCTTCCTTGGTTGGCACTTCCCACCCATCGCTGGAGAGCTCACCCAAAGCAATAGCACACGACCCACTCCGTAATGGGCAAGATTAGTGTCTCGTGCTTCACGTAAATCTGATAGTGAGTTGGGCGAGGCTTATAGCATATGGGTCCAATACAGCTCACCACAGTACTCGCTCTATCTTGCGATCTTTAAACCTCACTATAATATTATTCTATAAGCTTGTCTATATTCTACAAGTATACTCATGCAAAATGTGATAAGGATGTTTTTGATCGCGGGAGTGGCAAATAAGCAATAAAAATATATTTAACGTTGCATGACAATTCTTAGTTCACATAAGTACTTCTCGTATTAAGAAGGATGTTAATTTTAATTGCAAAGGGGCAAAAGAAATGGCAGCGAAACTATACACAACGTTCGTCAGTCTACAAAGACAGATTGCATGCTTGATAATGTGATTGTTTTAACACGAGAAAGATCTACCTTCTAGCTTAAACATCAAAGCAATTGCTAGTAAATAAGACTGACTTTGGTTACTCAAATATTCAATATATGGCAGTTTTTCCCAAAACTTTGGTGGATATATCACCATGAGTTAAGCGGCTATCACCAGGATCCTGCATTAATAGATGTTTTAAGTTGATCATGTCATGAATCGCAAGCGTTTTTCCTGAGCTATCCTTCGAGAGATTGATTTCCCAGTGTCAAGCTACTAGAAATGAGGTTGTTAAACTATTTATAACACAATACGCCATTTATAGTTGATAGCTTTTAATCAAAATATGGCGATCAATTTTCAAATTTTTAAAATCGTAGTCTATTTGACTATGTATAATTTAGCACCTGTGTGTTGTATGTATAATTGTATGTGCATGTATATTTTTTTCGCAACAAATTAGGATAATCACAATGAATTCTAAGAATACAAGTGTAAATCTACTTATAAGTATAAACTAATTACCTTGCTAGAAGAGGTAGTAAGAATGTTTGCTATAACCATCTCTGGCCACACAATTGCAAGGATAACGTTGATAAGGCCTCTGGGGCTTAAAAAAAGAAACAAAAAAACACAACATAACAAATAAAGCAAAACAAAGAGACAAATAGAACCAAAGTGAGAACACAAGACCCAAACTCTTTTAAACTGACATAATAGGTGTGTGCTTAACAAATAGTATTTGATCATCAGTATAATACATATGAGCGTATTCTTGTTTAGAAAATTTTGATGAATATTTACTTTTGTTTGATGCTCAAAGCTGTTGGTATTCCAAATCTTCGGAGTTAGAAACACGATAGATTTTTGACATGTGCTAGTTTAGTAGTATAAGGTTAATATATTCTCTTTTGGCGATCTTGGAGTGTCTCTGCTCTCTTTCTTACATCTCAGACGTGTAGACTTAAGAAAATTCTACAAAAAATATGGAAAAGTGTTTTTTAGAGCTTCAAGATTTTCATATGCAATAAAAGGCTTAATTTTGCGATACTTTACATAGTCCTTATTGGGAATTTAACAATTATAACCTTTTTGAGGTGAACGTGTGAAACGCTGCTTAAACTTTTTGAGAGATTTTCACTGTGTTTTCTCTCACAGTCTTTATATTTTTCTTCACTCGTTCTTAGTTACCACTTCCCAGAAATGTATATTGTGTTAAACATATAAATTGTAATCTTATATTTTCAAAAGCAACTCAATGAGTTATTTCATCTTTGGTAATGGCACTGTGTGAGTTACAATCAATAAGCATTTCTCCGTGGAAATTTTTTCTATAAGCCTTTTGTTTGCCCTAATAAATTATTGGAGTCGTTAACTTACATCACTTTCTACATTGCTTGTTTCGAAACACATATGGTGGATGAAAATGTATGAATAAAGCGAACATATAGAGCGTATTTTACCAACCTTACGTCAACCATTTACGTCAAACTTTATCTTGCTGTACTACAATAGAAAGCCCTAAAGTACCCAAACCTTATGTATATTCTACCATTTTCTGCATAAAGTACGTTTTCATTTATCAAAAAAAATTCTGACTTAGCAATTTATGCACTTTTAAGTGTCTCGATATAAAAAAGCGTAATATTTGCTTTCCAACTTTCGTTTGTTCATAAACCAACACAGATTTCTGGATCGTTTCAATCGATTCTTGAAGCAATTTTCTCTTTTACTTCATGAAGCGCTGTTGCATAAAACATATCTGGTGTAAATATCGTGTCTTTCAGTGTCCCAATGTACACGTTTGACAGTCATAGGGTTTTCAAATCGATTGCATGGATCTGTTAACCAACTGTTGTGCTGAGTCGAGCTTAAGTAAAATGTCAACGATAGAATGAAAAGGAAGTGCTAACAACACAGGCATGGAGCTCAACCAATCTTGATCAGCTAAATTTTTCAGGTGCCTACCATTCCACTCAAAAGCTTCTTCCAAATGACAATTTGTAAAATTCAACAAAAGTTGAATAGTCAAAGGGACCATAAATATTTTGGATCTCAATCGATATTGCGCCTGGAAGTCTTGTGAAGAAAATTCTGTTTAAAAGATAATTCAAACTAGTAATTGTAGCTTAATTTCAAAACTGGAACAGACTCAGATAGAAACTTTTCAAAACTGGAACAGACTCAGATAGAAACTTTACGAGAACTGTATATGTGCTATAATTCCAAATCATTTATCAACAGCTCTGTTTCACCGTGATCTAATCCCTTCTCCTGCAACCACACATGCAGCCCATCACTCCACCTCATTCTTCTTTTACCTCTGCCTCTTTTCGCAATGTTTATACATAGTGGGAATAAATGCAGAGGCTTTGCTCGTTTGACACTCTACCAATTACAATCCATTGGAAACTATGATGAAGACAAAAGAGTTAACTTTATACCCACAATGCAAATAGAACCTAATCAAGTTGAGAACAAACCCAAAAGGGGCAGCAAAATAACAAATGTCATTTAAATTTGATCGCCAGAAAGAAAAACAACAAACATTTTATAGAATGCACTGCTGCCCTGTAAATACTGGATTTCAAGAAACCCTAGTATACAGATGGGTATTTTGTGATGACACCATCACCCGCAGGACTTCGCTCACTAAAGTGTTTTCTGTCAAACAATGACCGCTTGTTTGGGTTCCTCTGCCTACCAGAAAGGATTGAACCGTCAAAGACGTAACCTGTCAAACACTCTTCTCCTTACACATCAACCTGCCGCCGTAACTCTAGCACGGGGCCCTAACCAGGTACTGTCCGCCGGAGCCAGTTACGCTAGGAACTCACGCAGGGAAGGGTCTTTATGCTCTGAAGTAACCCGAAGTTACCCGGATATACTAGAATGGGGCCACGTAAATAGAAAGATTTGCCAAAAAGCAGAGACGTGGCCAAGCATTTAACCAGTTATGTACAAAATGTGTAAATTTACAGTCCTGTTAAAAAAGTATATCTATCTGCAAATTTTTGACATGGTAGGCATTAAACAGGTCCTGGGTAAGACTTTAAACTTATTGGGGTTTCCTTGGGTAAGGATAACGCCCCAATAGCTCCCGGTGCTGGGGTTACGGTGAAACCATGGTAATACATGACTGAATGGAGAGAAGGCAGGTTGAAACTACTTCAGTCTATGGCTTCTTCTCTAATGATGCCAGGCAGGTGATCAATGTAAAATGGCTGAGATGACATGGTCTTGTGGAGACTACTGCTGCTGAAGAAGGCAAAGGAAAACTGCTTCAGAAAACTACTTCATGAAAAACAGTCATCAAACTAAAACTTAAACAGAAGACCCCGAACGACGTGAATGCGGCCACTGTGACATCTTCCATTGGATGCTCATGAACAGCAGGAACATGTGGAACGTCAACACGCTACTGATGAACTATGTGAGAGAGAAAGCTATCAGGATTGGCACATGCAATTACAGACACTCTATCTAGCTGGCTAATTTTGAAAACTTAAAACAAGAGATGTAAACAATGAACGTCGACATCCTTTAAGTTTGTGGAACTAGATGGACTGGAAAAGGAAGACTCATGTTGTCATGTTATACTCTGGAGGCCAAAATTAAAAAAATGGAGTTGGAGTAATCCTGGAGAGAGAACTAGCAAAATCCATGATAGGTTTATAAATCAAATTAAACATAGTGATTAAATAGTGATTAAATTGAGAGGCATACCACTAGATATCAACATCATTCAGGCTTATGCGCTGACATTAGCTTCTTTAGAAACAGATCTGGAAAAGTTTTTCTATCATCTTGATAAGGCAAAGACAATATATCAGGCACATCAAATAATTATTGTAATGGGAGACTAATGCGAAGGTTGGTGAAGAAAGACAAAACCAAACTATAGATCCTCATGGGTTGAGTAACAGGAATGAAGGCGTTGACACACTAGTGGGATAGTGTGAGGAGAAGCAACAAAAAGTTAAATCAAGTTCGGACCTGACTATTTTGAAGTAATATGTAAACATTCAAAAGCATTAAGCAGTTGAGGTCAACAACCATTTAGAACAACTTGCAGACAACACCAATTCAGCACAAGACGACGAAGCCAAACAAGAAGTTTTTCAAGAAACCGTAAAAGGTTACTGCTACAAAACAACACGAGAAAGCAAGCAGAAATAGATGAACAACACTAGGACTAATGAGGAAAGGAAGATCTATAAAGAGTAGAAACTTAGCAGCATTTAAAAATTTAAACAAGAGGATGCAAACTAAATGTAGCAAAGCAAAAGAAAGATGGATTGAGGCAAAATGCACTTAACTTGAAGTTTTTGAGAGAAGTAACATTCAACATATGTATACCAAAATCAAAGGGAAGTCGAAAAAAACATGTTGATCTGCTAACAGGGCGCTCAAAAAGCAAAATATTAGTTATGGAACGACAATACATTTTGAACTAGTGAACCGAATACATTGGTGATCTGTTTGATAACACCAGCAACATGCTGGACTTTATCAAAAGATACGGAATCATCAGAAAACGAGATACTAGTACCTGAAGTGGAAGCCACATTCAAAAAAATGAAATCGAGAAAGTTACCTAAAAATGATAATGTCACTGTTGAACTACCAACAGTATGCAAAGCGACCAGTGCTAAAAAGCTGCACTTGCTAGCAAATAAAACTTATCAGCCTGTGAGATTCCAAAATAAAAGAAAAAACAATATATTTTTATTACTCTTCAAAAAAAAGGAAATCTTCTTGAATGCAACAACTCCCGCCTTATGAGTCTCATTAGCTATATCATAAAGGTCATCTTGAGAGGTTTAATACAAAGAGTAAGAAACAACCTTTTCCAAGAAATCGGTGAATAACAGTTCACTTTTAAGAAGGATTGTGGAACAAGAGATGCCATATTTGTCCTTAGAGTACTAGGAAAACGATCAGTTGAAATACAAAGTGACGTCCACATGCTATTCATTGATTACGAGAAGGCTTTTGTCAGAGTAAAGCTTGATATCCTCATGGAAGATCTCAAAATGATATGTGTTAATGATAAAATCTGAGGCTGCTCAACAACCTCTACAAAGAACAAATTGCTGCTATCTCAAATAATGGAAATCTTAGTGAATGGGGCTCAGATTAACTGAGGAGTCCAGCAAGGATGTGTTCTGTTACCAGATATTGTTTCATTCTATGTAGAAAAATAAGATATGCAAAATAGTGAAAAAGGAAAGTTTCAAGATCAACAACAAATTAATATAAAGAATTCAATGTGCTGTTTATTATACAGTGCTAATAACTGATCATGCATGAGACCTTCAACAGCTTGTATCGTCACTTCAGAACAAAAGCAAGAAAAGGGATCTGACAATAAACAAGAAGAATGTTATGGTTATCTGTAAAAAGACTGAAACCCCTCATAGTGACATTTTCGTGCATGACATAAAGTTAGCAGCCAATTTGACTACCTTGGAAGTTTAGTAGCATCAGACTACCAATGCGACAAAGAAATCCAAAAGACAATAGTCCTAGAAAACAAGACCTATCATGCTAAGAATAAGATTATTGAAATGCTACTTATGGTCAACCCTGCTCTAGGGTTGCGAGAACTGGACCATCAGTTCTAGTAATCAACAGAAATTGTAAGCAATAAAAGTTTGTTGTTATCAGAGACTGATTTCAATACCCTGGATTAAGAAAAACTCAAAATAGTGTGTACTGGATACGCTGAGAATGGCAAGGAACTTGATGTTGACCATCAGACGAACGCAGTTGAGGTTCATTAGACCATCATGTGGTGGGAAAAAGAGGATTGCAGAAGCTTGTGATGGATGTAAAGATCAATGAAGTGAGACAAAGAGGACGGAAAAGACTCAAATATCTGGAAGGACTGGTGTCAGTTGCTGGGTGCAATGCAGTGGGAACTCGCCAATGCGCGGGTGATCGAGATGGCTTCATGCGCATGATAGTCAACATCAGTCTACAACATGGTACTCAAAGAAGAAGAAGAAGGTCTTAAACAGGCAGCAGAAATGCAAAGGACATTCTGGATGGTCCATTTTCAATTTAAAAGTTTGAAACATTGTCAATTCTAATTTTTACTCATCTAGAGGGATATAAGTAAATAAACTGTTCACATTAGAAGAGCACATAAATTTTATAAATGAATCAGATTCCAATTTGTGTCTAAACGTGGCAACACGGAGTTTTTATGCTTTATTAATGTGTACAACCGACAGGCAGATTGAAGCTTTTCAAAAGCGATTCTTGATGCACAGGCCAAGTTAGAAATAAAGTGGGTTTGTATGGATAGTTAAAGTTATAACTTTGGGACAGAGCATACTACGAGAGAAAGATGTTTATCCAGTGAGTGAGTGATTTTGAAAGATTAACTCTAGCCTACAATTTAACTCCATCCTTACAAACAACAAACAAAAAAATAGTTACAATCAACAGAGGAATCCAAACGTAAGTTACGGCAAGTCGTAGGCAAGTAAGATTAAGCATTACGACGAAGAGGTTCCCTTTCATTGTAGATCATTAAACGTTGAACCATGATCTCCCTTTTGCAAATATAACGCTATTCTACTAAAGAGCTGCTGTCTGAAAAGTAGAATTTTAGAGCGACCCTCTAGAAATTCTTACATGAACTCACACAGAGCGACTGCTTTGCATCTATTATTGCAACTGGTGTAATTTAGAGGTCTTAATGAGAAAAACGTCGTGAGGTTTAGTACAAAGGTAAGTGTTAAACTCCAAAGATGCTCCAAATCTCACTTTTGAATATACGGATTTATATTGGCTAGTTGCTTTTTATGATAAAGAAACACAAGTTGCTTCCCTACGATTTTAGGGTTATGGTTGAGCGAGCTTTGTCCAATCTAAATGTAATAACTACTAGCAATAAGTGTTGTATGTATACAGTTGTTATCTTATAATGTAAAGGTTTATTTTAGTTGCCTCTAAAACACAATTATAAGATTAACTGGTCACGTTGGTGTTGATGAATTTTAAAGGAGGAACTACGAGGACATTAACGACATTTATCTTCACAGTAATCTTAAACAGCTTTAACTAGTACCTGACCTTGTCACATATAACACTTCTCTTTGCAAGTTTTAAATTAGATAGTGGATAAAAAATTCTAATAGCTTA
The DNA here is from genome assembly GCA_024741275.1 of Chironex yamaguchii. Taxonomy (NCBI): domain Eukaryota; kingdom Metazoa; phylum Cnidaria; class Cubozoa; order Chirodropida; family Chirodropidae; genus Chironex; species Chironex yamaguchii. Next base: position 8,459 of record JANTCA010060689.1, read on the forward strand.
GGTAGTAATTTTATCAAAAAATCTTTTAAGAAGTTGTTTATCGCTCAAGGCAATATTGTAATGGAAGCTCGATTAGTCAGCTTATAATAACAAAGAGATCCTATCTATTTGCGTTATCATTTTTGGGATCAGAACGAGGTTTTTCTTCTGGGTTTTTACTATATAGGACAGCCTCTGTTGCAATCAAAGATCGAGACGATAACTAATAATTTTTTTCTGACGTTTTCAAGGTTGCTTAGCAACAAGAGGTACCTGCAAGAGTGACATTAGCTTCATTTCTGCTCATTTGCAAGTTATCCGTGCAGACTTGACATCTCAAGGAGGAGTCACAATGCAAATCTCAGAGTGCTATTAAATGCCTTAAAAAGTCATAACAAGCGAAAACATTTGGAGGCGACGCGATCAATTAAGGATTTCCTAGTAGCTGTTATATTCAGATGATGAGGAATTCAGACGAAAGCTCGTCCCTGTCCTCGTTCGGAGAAAGAACTTCAAGTGAGTATGTTTGCTATTACGCTCTATTCATCCTTGTCTAGCGCAAGCTTTTTTGCTAAAGTTTATATTTTGAGGAAGAATAGCGAGGAATTGATATCCTTCAGAGGTTTGTAAAAATGATTGCTTATCTTTGTTTCAACCGATTTTTGTTTTAAGTTACTATTCGTTCTGATATCCTGAACCAAATTTGCCAGATACCTATCCCTACCAATCGCACAATTACGCAATGTAATCCTCTAATGCAGAGGAGAATTGCTAAATGAGAATGGATTTCTTGTCAGCTTAATTCAAATGGCAATCTACGATACCAACGATGCAATATGCAATATTATGAGTATTCATGTCTGTTAACATCTTAATGTTGAGATCTAGATCATCAAAAAAGATATGGCTGTAGATTGTTATGCCTTTTCATCTTTATTTAAGCGATCTTTAAAGTTATTGTCAGAGGACATCAAGAAAATCCAGATTCCAGGCACGACCAGTTCAGGTTTTATGAGACAAAGTGAATAAAGTATTTCATTGCTGATGAACAATCTGCAAATATACTTGTTTACATGTTTTGTTCATGAGCACTTTTTCTTTCCTTTAGCGACTTTACAAGCCAAAATGATTTCTATTTCTAATTCAGCAAGTGACCTCATCCAAAGACTTATTTTTTCAACTGTACGACTTAGATAACAATTACACATTTCTATTGAGTGGGTTGTCATCATGTTAGCAGGTAATATGCACAACGTATGAAAAGAACAGCTAAGTCTGTTTTAAGCAACAGGTTATACATTATTAGAAACTGTTGGAAAAAATTAATAATTTTCCCAGGATACGTGTACTTTAATAACGTCAGAAACGACCGATTTTTTTACTTGAAGATTATATGATATTGTCGGGCCGATCGGATTGTCAATAATAATGAATTTATCTCTAAAGTGGAATGGATTGGACAAAAGTGCCTTCAAATACATGAAATGTGTTTGAAATGTGATTGTCTTCGGGGTAACACAATTACAGAACAGCACAAATCATAAGGCGTATCTTTTCCGTTGGATACACAAAAATGTCAAAACGGATAGGGAAAAAAGAAGACATGTTTGGCATTGTTGTAATAAATCGTATTTATATTCCATTAAAAGGAAAACTGAACAGATGAATTATTCAACAACAACCTGAAGCAGTTTTTCATTTTCGAAATCATTTATCAGTATCTATTTGAAGCCCATCTACTCTTTTTCTCATTAAGTCAATAATATAAATGAAGTGTTAATCTAGATTAAGCTATACAGTTTGAAGTCAGTAAATTGTGTCGAGAAAATTTCATAATGCAATTTTAATCAGCGCGTCTTTTAAAGGTATACATCTTTTGAGAAAGGAGGTCATGAGTTACAAAGGAAAATAGCAACACCGTATTTTGCAATACATGAATTTGATAAATGTGAACCCAGTTTTATGGCAGTCAGTCTTGTCATACTGTTTTATAATTTAAGGTTTATAATTCGACAGTAAAACATACTTCTAAATTGACCAACTGAAAGGGAAAAGTGTATTAGGAAGTACAAATATTGGATGCTAGAGATTTCGAAAATGAGCAGGAAACAGTTGTGTACATAATATGCAGTAATACCTGATGGTTGCAAATTTGTAGACAAGAACGAAATTTATTATAGATGGTGGATATTTAAAATGTTTAAATGTTACATTGAGAATATGGATAGCGTCATTACCTAGCACGAATAATCTCCCGTTCTAGAAGTCAACTTGGTCTATATAAATCGACGTTTAACAGATTGTAACGAGAAAAAGTTAGGAAAGCGATAGACGTTTAACAGATTGTGACGAGAAAAGGTTAGGAAAGCGATAGACGTTTAACAGATTGTAA
>JANTCA010060700.1:0-16674 GCA_024741275.1 Chironex yamaguchii
CTGGTGTTCTAGTTTTAATGTAGACCGACTCCAATACACTTAGATCTTCCTTTTCTGAAGTTTCATACTCTGAAGAGTGTCAGACGAAAAAATCTTTTAAGTATGTTTTTAGTTCAATGTCGCAAATTTTGAAGGCGAAATTCCGTCTTTCTAATATTCCCGCTTCTCGTAATTCCGCCAAAAAATTAACTCGCATTGGCAACGCAAGAGTGATATGGTATCATAATCAGAGAAAGAAGGCAGGGGATAACCTTCATATTTTCGCGTTGAGATGTGTCTGCTGGCAGCCGGTTTTTTATACGTAGTACATATGGAGAAGCATGCCGTAATGTTTCACGTCCAACTTTTAAAGGATACTTGTGGCCCTGTCGGCTGTCTGCACCTTGTCAGTACACTCATTGCAAGGGATAAGAAAAGTGGAAATATCCTAGTATCCAGAAAGGCAATTTAAACCATTTTCCTTTAGATTTAGCAACCAATATTATTGTGTCCAGAAATTTGTTACCGTTACTTTCTGTCTTTTGGTTGGGTGTTTTTGGTGTTGTTTAGTATATGAAATATTTTGTTCCAGTAGTCGGTTTGGTAATGTGAAAACTTTGTTCTGTAATGATCAAGAAGTGATATTGTATGACATTGTGGTGGTTCTTTTTTGGCTCTGCTGATTATTTTAAGGTCGTCCAGAATTTGGTCACTGATTTTTGCTGTCATGTTTTCTACTAGACTTAATTGACAATAAAACAAATGAACACGCTATATCTCCTGTGAAGTGTACCGTTGAAGACGGTAATACTGATATGTCTGAAAGAAGGTATGGTTACTCAATATTATTTTCATGCGATATCACCCATTTGAGACCTCTGTTGCGTTATCTAACTTTTATAGTCCGTGATTTTGTTCCAATTTAAGCATTGAAATATATTTCAAGAGGATCTTATTTATGGGACATTGACAACGATTGATGTGTTGACGTTGGATTTCTCGATTTTCTATTGACGCCTCTAGTTTGCAGTACAACATGGATTCGAGCTCATGGTAGCATTGCTTTGTCTCGGTGAAGAAAACTCTATAGGAATTCCCTTGCTTCTTATTGTCGTTGGACTAATCAGGGCAGCGACATCACTTTGCTTGTGGCCAGTGATAACAGTTGTTGTGAAGTGGGTTTTTGAGACTTTGGTTTGATCTTTTGTTGATAAGTACAATGTTCATAGATACATAGGACCACGCAGCTTTCTGAGTTTGCAACTGCGCTTTATAGGTCCTTTTAAGTCGGCTTTATTAGACTTATGTATCACTGAAATATGAGGAAACCGCAGCCGTTTCCCTTCATTTTGATATCGTGCCAAACAGATTTCATATTAGCAAACTCTTGCTTTTACTTAAACGAAAATCTTATTTTAGAGACAAACGTCTAAGACGGTGTGGTGACCATCTTCATTTGTTACTATGAATGAACTTTCAGAAATATTCTTTTTCGTTTTGAGCAAATTCGACTGATATTGGAATCCTGTAAAAATTGGTTCTTGGCGGGATTATGGGTGGAACAAGAAAGGTTTATAAGGTGTGCTTTTCTGTAATCCCAATAATTGTATTACAATTCTTGCTTGACACATTTTAAATAGTTTTTGTCTGATTCAGTACACAGATGAGAGTTCCAAGCATGTCTGAAGCTTTGCCGGAAGGTTTCTTCGACGACCCAAAGCTGGATGCAAAGGTATTTTACTTCTTTTTATGATAATTATTTAGTTTCACTTACGGCAATTGCGATTTTTTATATCCTAAGAACAAGGCTTGAAGATCGATATTCAACACTTTTTCTTGTTTTTGCATGTTTTCCATTGATCAATTGCTGCCTTAGCTAACGCGATCTTCTAGATAGTACATCGTTGGCATTAAGTCTACAGTCAAACAATCACAACCTGGAAATCGTAATTAGTGAAGAACCGTACACGTATTTCCAAACCTACCACGGTTGCATAACTGTAGTTGCATGCAACGTTGCAGGAAATTCAAACGTTTTCAAGACATATTTAGACAATCACGGGCTCCCTGGCCTTATTCCGTGAAGATTTAATCCAGGTACGGCAAGCCCGGTCTTACAAAAACCGAAGTACTATGGTGAGTAGAAGCTAGTTTTCTTTGTTGACGTATGTATTTTAGTTTTCTATCATTAACTGTAGGTGCGAAAGGTTGACTATGTGGATCCACAAGAATCAGAATGGGAAAAGTTTAAAAAAATATTAACGCAGGAATCAAAGGTAAAAATAATGATCAATGTAACACTTGTAAATTACTGGTGTTTGTGGACAGCTATAATATTCTTTCGGCATTGGTTGCTTTGGTGCACGCTTGAGATTCTTTTGCACTCAGACATCACTCCTTTTACTTGTTTTGTTGGGTCTTTATTGGTTGTAGAGCATTTCCTTATTCTTACCCTTGTTAGGGAATATCTTCTGGCATCTTTGTTTTAAGCACCTATAATCGGCGTTGGTCGTGGCAGGAGGCATGGCACCATTGCAGGAATTGTGGACGGGCTTTAATACAAGAGAGGGATGCAAAAATGACTAAACAGACAATTTCAGTCCCAGAATATAGACTCGGCAATACAATAGGTTTTGTTAGGAAACTGTATTTCATAGAACGAGTAGATTTAAAATAGAACTAGAATGAGTTTGAAATGCCAGACCTTCAGCTGTAAAAGTAACTAAGTAATTTGCGTCAGCTTAATTTAAAGACTGGTTTCCCATTTTGAGTTATTTTGTTTATAAACTTATCACAGTTATTCGTACTTTACTGGGAATTCAAGAAAGATGTTAGTGTGTTGGTAGAAATTTGCTACTGTCATATTTGATAGATCAGGGACTCAAGGGAGGGACCGTTCATTTCCTTTGAATGCGCAGGTCAGTTTAAGGACGTTTTGCTTTTACCTGTTTGTGTGAGGCTTATGCAAGAGAGGCAAACAAAATTACAGCAGAGAGAAGAGTATGTCTTCAAGAGATGGAGTGTTTGCTGTCATATTAGGATTCAAGGGAACACATTATGTTTTAAGAATTAGTAATGTGAAAAAGAAAGCCTTAGAATCTAGGAATCAGGAATTGAGTCTTGCCTTACCGTTTGAAGGAATAAAATCTCTAATTGACATCCACAGACTGACCCATAAATTGAAAACGTTGCCCCTCCCTCTTCCCTCGATTTGGAAAACTGATTTCTTTATTGTTAATTTATCTTGGCACTGTATTTCACTACGGAGATATCTCCTTTTTCGTTATATTGAAAAGGGGAGAAATACTGGTGCTAAATTTAGAAGAGAAGAAAATCGAGGGATGAATGAAAATTAGACACTGCGACCTTTGCTTGTTTAATTTCTTTACACGTTTTTGCTAATGTGGCTCAACGAAGTTCTTTTCTCGAATCTGTGTTTGTTAACTCTTAGACGTATGCTATTACTATGGATTTCTGTCTTAGCTGAACCTTTTCAGAGATTATTATCCTTGTATTGTTTATACTCCTTTGCGTTGTTGGTTGCTTTTCCTAGGACATCATTACTCGTTAAGACCTTGTTTCAGTTGCTGTAAAGATTATTGCCCTATTGCGTAATATTTCTTTACTTATTTCCCTTCTTTGTTTTCTATTGTCTTTTCTGAACCAAAACAATTTATATCTTCCCAAAACACTTTACTTGAATTTTACTGTCTTACGTGCACTGTCTGATGATAATAACTGTTTGGATCAAGTCGTTTGTTTTTCAACTTAAATTTCTTGGAATACGCTGTACCTCGACACTTTTTAGCGTCAATTGTAATTTACTTCCTTTCTGATCTGACGGCGTACGAGGTAGAAAAGAACATTGTTAGTAAATTTTGTTGGCTCTTTGTGCCTTACTAGGTGTCAGATGACATTGTAGAGGTCGAAGAACAAGAATCAGATATGGTGAAGAGCCTAGTAGAGCTCAATACGTTGAAGTAAGTGTAGAAATGTGTTTCAAACACTAGTGCTAGTATTTACTTCCGCTTTTTGCTTTTGATTGGATTCTATATTTTTAACAGTTGTATTTTGACGGTCATGGCGTACTCACGAGAACGAAATCAATGTGAGCTATCTAACAAGCAATAGCTGCTGTGTTTACGAGAATCTCAAATAGCACAAGCATTCTTGCGTATGTAGCCAACATCTCTTTATGTTGTGACATCCTTGTTTCTCATGTCGTCCGTAGTTTGTTTCAGTGGCATAGTTTACAATGTCGGGATATTTTATCAACAACACTAGGCTCGAGCCGTGTTTCTTTTTCGAAAGAGCAGTAGATCCTTGCTTTTGGCACGGGTTTTGAGGGTACAATGTTATTTCATTAAAGCTGATACGCCTACTTTGATAGATGAAAGAAAGTATAGTGGTATAAGGTTTCCAACTATTTGATTTTGCACACATTATTCGTAGCGTCGTCATCGCGGATGTTTTACTTATTTGCCAAAAACACTTGCTGTGCTCGTTAGGGTGACCGTATGCGTAAAAATCGTCAAAAATACCCTTCACAGGGTTCAAGGTGCTTTATTAGCCATTTTTACTTCCTTCACACAGGAAAAATCAGTTTACTTGCCGACGAAACGATTGTTTCGCTTTGGACTGCCTCGTCCTGCAATAAAATTATACAATTTGTGACTTTACCGCGCTATTCCTACAACTGCCAATTGTCGGTGTTGGTAATTTCTGACTAGTTTGTTCAATTGCTGCTTGTCACGAATTTCTCGTCAGATTTGACATCAAAGGTTTGACTCTGCTACACTCAGCGAGGCTGGTTGCAGTAACGGTTGACACTGCTGATGTTTTGAAACCAGACTCAACCTCCTCAAGCTCATAGGGTTCTTTGACGTCACTGATCAGTACAGAATAATTTCTAGTTTGCGTGGCCACCAGCCAAGTGGAATAAAGATAGGGTCCTCATCCTTCTGCATCCTTTATGTCACACCTTCTGGAGTAGCTTGCGGTAGTTGGTTATTTGTGACACAAAATCATTCACATTAATGTTTCGGAACTAATTTTACGTTTTATGCGAATTCTTTACTTGCGGAAATGTAACATGTGGCCAGTATTAATATTGGCAAGTATGAAATGTAGTTTGTGGTTATAAGAAATTTTGAATAATAATCTTATCTTTCCACTGGCTTCAACTTACCACATTCAAGAATTGTAGACTATTGTTCCACTAATCATTTATTCTCTTTTTGTCTGGTCCGAGTAGCAAAACTGCAACATTTTGTCTTTGTTGCTTCTATCGTGCCTTTTGCAAAATGTCATCAAACTGTTTCGCAGGAGTATTCTTGTCTATATTGTGTCGATTTTGTGGACTTACATGTTCTGTCAAGTGAAAAGGATTTCCCTACATTAGCCCATTTTATTGTTGACAGATTTTGTTTTTACAGCCTGCAGCTAACATAGTTTTTATTACCTACTAACCTTGATACGTAAACCTAGGATAAAACGCTTTCTAAAGCGTATTTAAGAAGGATGGAAAACTACAACGACTTAACTAGAATTTATAGTGATTGTTCAAGCATAAATAAGCCTAAAGATCTAAGTTGATTGTAAAATTCCGCACTGAAAAAGCAAATACGTAAGAATTTGCAAAGTACACGGTGAAGTGACGAAAAGAAAATTTTCTTCAATCGGCTTTGTATTTTGGAGCACTTTTCTTGTAAACAAAGTCAATTTGTTTAGGACCAATTTTTAAGACATTGTCAAAAAAGGAAGTGAAATAAGTCTCCAACAATCTGTCAACTGAAAACATTCTGCATTGACAGATGCAACAACAATCTGCGCTCATCCCACTGGAGCTGACGAGCCTTATCTTTGTTTAATCCCTTTGTTGTGTCTGTGCTGCCATACGCGCCTAAAACGTGGAGCCATGGCATCATGGGCTGATCTACACACATTGGAGACCTTGCACATGTTCGCTCTGCTCACAATCTGTAGGGTTTCTAGATTCCCACATCTCATTAACATAAAAATCCGTTGTTATGAGACTAAGCAGCCAACCATACAATCTGCCATTTGGTTGCTTCGGCTGGTCTGGCTTGTCAAGCACTAGCTTAGTTTATTGGTAGTGTGCTTGTGCGTTTAACCTACTATTATATATTAAATGGAGAGTTTTCAGTTAAATGATATTTCATTAATTATGTTTGCTATTATTGTAGAGGCTGCCTTACTCGAGTTGATGATCTGAAGGTGAGACAAGAGTTCCTAAAACGAAAGAAGGGTGTTAGAGAACGATCAACGAAGACGGAGGACAGCAATTCTTCCCACAGTGATAGTGACTTTGAAGATGTGCTCAATTGGCGGGCCAAAAAAGCCCTTTAATAAGTAGATTTTAGGCCTTTTTACACTAATCATCCATTGCGTTGAGGGAAAGGATTATGCAATCTTGTAAATCTAAAGCGCTGTAATTTATGTTAACTTTTATGTCATTCTTCATAACATATGGTGAGCATGTCCAGGAATTGTTTCTCGTCTCTGGATGGGTTGTCACAGGTTTCAAGTGACCGATTCGTAAAATCTTGTTGAAGCTCCAGTGAGTCCTAGGTATAGATGTAAACCTTATTTTCAGACGTAATGTTGTTCGCAAAATGTAAAGTTTTCGTTATCATAATTGTTTTTGAACCCTTAGTAAAGTTATTGTAAGAATAAAAACAGTTCTCCGCAACAGAAGTCTAAGAAATTTTGTCGTTATACTGATATGCTTTTCTAAATCACTTTGGTTATAAACTGGGAAATGAAAGTGTTGTATAAGCACTGCATTCTTGAAAATGTTACTTCTAACTGGAGACTGACGGCTGCTGCGCTTTGGTTTGATTTTGTTCATTTATGGTTTCTTATTATGGTTTTTTCTAGTGGTACAAAGACAAGCCACGTGTTCAAAAAACCCACTAAAAACCTGATTAATAACGTCTTCTTACAATAATATGTAACCTAATCGCTCACACATTGTTATTTTAGCGAGTGAAGACACAAGCAAATAATTCATTGGCGGAATCCTTGTTATTATTATTGGTTATTGTTATTGGTCTACTGTAATGTTATTTGTAACGGTCTCGACATCTTGTATCGTAAATAAGCTAAAAAGTCTGAGCCAATGAACAACATCATCCTCGTATTTAGGCAATGATTGAGGAAAGCAGTACAAATTCATACCGTCTATGATTGATGCACTTCCTAATAGACCCTCTTGGCTTTAGGAGTTTTTCTTCACAATTGTCGTCGTGCAACAGTCACTAGGAGAGTGTTCTTTAAAACATTGCTTTGGTATTAGCTTAGAGAATGGAGAAAGGTGTGTTGTTGGATTCTCTTTGTCTTTGCTCTTATTCCCTTTCTTTTGCGTTTAATAATTTGTACGGTTTGTTTTTTGATTCAGCTGGTGAACTTTTATTGGTTTTCTTGGTTCAGTAAAGCAGCATGTCAAACATTGTGGTGTTTACTCCAGGTCCTTACGGTGCGTGCTTTCTGATTTAGCTACTGTATTTTTGCTGGTAAACGGATCGGACGTTGATAAAATTTCCTAGGTTTTCAGGTGGCGTTTATTGAGAAAAAATATTCTTAAAAAGCAGGTGTTTTTATTTTATCACTTTAGAGGTAATAATCCAACTATCTTCAATTTTCAAAACATCTTCGAAATTATCCCTCGAGTATAAATCTTTATCAATAACTTGTCTCTTAAGGAGATTGTTTCAAATATAGGACCATCGGCTTGATGAGCCGTGCTTCAAAGGTACTTCTAGATATCATAGGCAGCACCAACAATCTATCCTGCTCCCAGAGATAGCAGGAGTATTTTGGTTTTTGCTCCAGGAAAAGGCACGAGTTAAGCTATCCTTGCTCTTCTTTAAGTTGCTGGAGGAAGTGAACTTCACCTTGGCTGCTTTTCGTCGCCTACCAAAAGCTTTGACTCGGTTTATCATGAAATAATATTGCAAACAACTTGAACAGATTGGTGCCTCACAACGTCTAGTACGGCTGTTAGCAAACCTGTACCAGTCAAGTTCAAGAATGTATCCGAGATGGATAGTCTGAAGTAAAAGAATTCGGCTTCTAGAAGAGAGTATAGTCTCGCGACTTCTTTTTGTGACCATTACAGAAGAGATCTTGTGAGGTTGAGTTAGATTAAAAGATTTATACAACAAAGAAAAGGAAGATCAATCGGTACGCTCACTGGAAAACAAAAGACAACAGCCTGTTAATGACAGTAATACAGGGAGAAACATCTGGAAAAAGCAGAAGAGGTAGAAGGAAAGACCTTGGATTGACATCTTGAAGTGCACAGGCGAAACTGTATCAGATACAAGAATGACAAGGGAGATATAACGTTATGGCCCCAACGAGGGCTACGGCTCGATAGAAAAGGAGCAGAGATTCTCGAAATCTCTCGTACTTGTAGACGGAAGAAAACTGTAATTATCACTTTACCTTAAATGAAATTTAAGATTATTTTAATAACGGGCTTTTAGACCTGTCAGTTCAATGCTGAGGAGAGTAAATACCTTATTCAAAGAGAGTACATCAGATAATTCTATGTTAGTCAGGTCAACCGTGCCAATCTCTCAAATATGCACCACATGCTACCGTGAGGCATAGGTATAGGCGTGGCATAATGAGCGTGGCAAAGTAAGTGTCGTAAGGTGGGCGTGGCTAGTAGATTTGAATTTTGCGAATGTCAAGATTTTGCGCTGGATCCCGTCCCTGCTCTAGTTCATTTGTTTGACAAAATTGCTTGAAAACCAAAATGCCACAAAGCTTCAAAAAATTTTACTCTTAATATTTACCCTTTCTATATTTGCAAATTTTAGCATATTTTTTTCTCTTCATTTTAGGAAAGATTCCCTTTGTGTTTCTAGTGTCACACCCAAGAAAAAACGTGCGATCTTACGGATCAAATGAACAAAGAAGATACCTACATTAAAAAAAGATTTTCTTTGTGGAAAAAGCTCCAAAATGTTTTGACGATCGTGAAAACTTTTTGTGTCATAAAGCCGCTGCTTTGTACTATTTGGTGTTCCCACAATGTGCAGATGTCGGAGAATCGATGGATAATCAGCTAGTTCAATGAAGGCAGCTAGAGGTAGGTAACGAAGCGACACCCAGCAGTGTGGAAGTGAAACTTTTTAATTTCAGGGTACTTTTATTTGTGTTTCAGCTTTCACCTTCATCAGTACCAGATAGCCTTTTTGGCTATGTCAGCAGACGCATTAATACACTTTATATCAATTACTCAGTGGGTCAATATCACAATAGCTGCATATGCGCGTGTCTCTATACATATGTATGTGTATATATCTATGCGTAGACATGTCATTTTAACTAGTCCTTACCACATATTTTCACTTCATAACTAAAAGTGATCAAAATTTGATCCGACTTGGAAATGGGAATATAATGAAGATCCAACACAACACAATGAACACCACGGAAAATGTGAAGTTATTAATTCTATTACCAAAACTCGAAGTATACAAAAACTATATGAAACAACGTTAATTCGCTAAAGTACAAGCGACTGTGTTGATATAGGGTAGCGAACTGTCGTGGAGACCGAACCAGCAATCACTGAACCTCGTCGCAGACGTAGGTCGACAAGCCAACCCTGGACAGGCCTTTCATGCAAACGAACGTACCAGACAACTCGGATGCTCTAAGCACTGTCCTTTTGTTGTTTCATTGTACATTAGATATTCAAATGTCTAAATCAAATCAAGTTGCAATCCATTTATCACTAGGGACTAATGTGATGTGACAGAAGAGACGTTATTTCACCCATAAATTTCACACAAATATACAATACAAAAGTAATCAGTTGATACAAGAACTGTTACCTATACCAGCCCATTTACGAAATGGCGTAAAAATGTGCCTAGAGCTCGTCAAAAATAATATTGTTTCTATGCCATAGGTAACAGTTACAATACAAGTTATCATGTATCTTATCTAACTTTGTTACAAAAGTGTGTTCCCACATTTCTCAAATGTGAGTACTTTACTGCAGTGATACACATCTACAGGAAGCAATGAATGTCCTTATTCCCACCTTGGAAGAGCTAATCAACATTATCAAAGAGTACGTCATATCACAGCAAATACTTTTGTTAGTAGATTGTTGATAAATTCGGGACCTTTTCAAATTCTCAAACATTTTACTATCCACAAACTCAATGTGTTAACACTACTGCTTTTATGCGAGATGAGCTATACAATCCTGATCGAAATCAATTTGTCACCTTAAAGATAGCAAGGTTTTGGTTCATTATCAAATATTCAATGCGATTATGAGTACAAACGAAGATAAAGAACTCTCTACATCTACAAGGGCTGTCACAGACTCATGAAATTTCTTAGGTACAAGGAGGGTTGGTAGCTCAACGATGCTTTAGATTCTACCACAAATAACACGTCATCAACAAAATAAACAAGGTGGCCAAATAAAGAATGATGTTCCATGATTATACAAAGCTTATTGCATGACATTTTCTTTCCAACCTTACTGTCATGACTACAGGAAAAGATAACTTACCAAAATATTTATGAAATAACCTAATGAAATATTCTCTTCCCCAATACACGGACCCAATTTTGAAGTAGTTGTTAAAACCTAAAACTACATAGAAACAATTGATGATCTTTGCAGAAAGTTGCGCTTTCTGGGAAGACATTATGAGTCAATAAGAAAATTCAATGTTGATAATTTGCACATAAATCCAATAAAATTTTATAGCCAAGGAGACAGTCGCTAAAATACGATCATGACAGCAATTAGATCACTCGGCAAAATTTCATGCAGTTTAGGGATCAGAGTGTTGGTTGACCAAATTCAAAAATACTATAAGGAACGGGAATAACTTCTCCGCGCAGTTAACAAAAAGTGACAAATGGATACTGGTGAGCGATTCAAACTTCTAACAATGTACGTAACAAACGAATCTCGTTAGCTACAAAGTGTTGTTCTGGAGTAAATATGTTCACAATAAACCTCATTAAGAAACTATTGCTACCCTACAATCGGAGGACATGGCTGCACATGAGGTGTACAATTTTTAAAGTTTTATTTTCTTCATACCAATACAAGAGGTTATTCTATCAGCTATCTATCAGCAAAGCAAACGGGAGATCAAAATTTCTGTTAATTAAGAACCAATGATTGAAAATTCATTACAGTATCTGCATGTACTCAAATCAAGTTTGTAACTGACTCCATAGAGACAGATCCCATCGTATGCATTCCAACTCCCGAACTAAATTCTTTTTACTCGACGTCAAAGGAAACTACGACATCTGGCAGGATCATTTCTAGCAGTCAGCTTATTAATATTCTGATACTGAACTACCAGTAATCATTGAAGCTGATCATCTAATATATTGTTAATAAGTGAATTGCGAATTTAAATGAAATTCCTTTACAAACAATTTTGCATTAATGCCATTCAACGAACATTAGCTTCTGGTCGCTTTCAAGGAAAGATCACTATGCTTTGTCTACTAGTCATTAATTCTCCATATGATGTAGTGGACTGGGGTTAGTGTACGATTAATAAATTATAAAATTTGAAGATTTCCCCCCAATTTGAACAGAACGATCCATTTGCGACTTTTACGCGACGCCTCAGTCATGCGACAGTAAGAGAGGTAGTTAGTATATAGTTTTATTTGGACCAAGTCCTCCGCGGTATATATGATTATATATTATCTACATCCTCTTCTCTCCTTCTCATTCCGTCGCATGATTATATGATGAAACATTCTGTTTAAAAGGACGGTAAAGGCTATTTTTCACGCTTTCCTACCAGTAAATCAATGTACTAGCGACCGTTGACAAAAGGGATCTGATAACAAACCAAGCGATAATGCATATCTGCTACAAAAAAAGACTTGAACTTGACGCAGATACGCAGTGTTGCTTTCCGTAGTGTTGGGCTGCATATACACGCCCAGAAAAAATTTCTTGTGGCATATGCACTACCTTAATATACTGATTGATACGAAATCTTACCAGTTCGTTAAAATATTAAATAAAACATTTACGACTGTACATTCAAATATACATCAAAAGAGAGACACGGCTACTCTCTTATCTAAAAATATTAAGCCAACAAGGAGTGACTTCTTGTACAATTATGACAATCATCTACTTCTGTTAATCAGTTCATATTCACAGCTAGAATGACAGAAAGCCTTTGAGTCATTAGCTGAATGGAAAGGACCTAAGGCAAGTATCCAATAAAATAAGATTGGCAAGTTAAGGAGTTGCAGAAATTGTCGATCACCCATTGAATTTTGGACCAGTTAGGGATCCCATCTTGCAAAGCCCCATTACGTGGCAAGATAGTTTGCAAATCAGAACAGCACCAGGAAGAAGGGGATCTTTCTATTCTATTGCTACTCAAGTCGCACAACAAAGGCGATTGGTGTTGCAATATAGCTTTGTTTCTTACGTTTCTTTGGGCCAAAACATGTTAGAAGATTCTACTAATAGTTTCTACAAATGCCACGCTATATTAGATAACAAGAACACATTTAAATGAATGGTCACAGTAAGCATGACAAACTAAGCATAACACACAATTAACTTCCTACAGGGACAGACATCACGGACATTATCACTTACTTTCTGTCGTCAACAATACAGTATTCCTCTAAATCACAAGGGCTTGGAGAGTCAGAAATTACTTCGTAAGAATTTAAAACAACAGGTAACATTCCATTCACTGGTGAAGACGCTCGAAATCGTCTTAAAATACAGTTAAATTCGTTTGGTGCCAAAGCTAACGAGGGTCTTACTGTTCTTGTAACCCAGTTTTCCCCTACACAACTCACTACTGATACTTTGCCTTCCTCGTAGCAATCAAACGTACCTGCATGAAGTCGATCATCAACATTGGTTGCACCGACCACTTTCTGCTGTTGATGGCCAACGGTTGTACTATTGTCATTTATGTAGATTTCCACCTGGTGAAGTAAATTATTCATTACATTTTCTACGTCTCTTAAAATTGGAAACTCCATACCTGAATGCCTGCTCTCTGATGGTGCACTAAGACTTTCTTTCCTGCACCGAACAACGTTAGTCAAAAATGACGTGCAGGGAGTATCGGTGACTAAAGTTCTCCCATGTTTGTTACTCCAGTTACGATTTTCAGTACTTTCATTTGATGACTCCAGAATTGTTAACCGTGGTAGCATTACTGTGTCCTCCTTTTCCTCGCGAAAAACAGCCTCTTCAAATACCGTCACTTTAAAACGTCCCCTTATTAACCTTCGTTTTTGGTATGCTTTTAAAGGTATGATTCTTTCTCTCTGATTTAAGTTCATCTTACGTGTTGAAGGTGAAGTATGTATAAATTCTGTGTTACTATCGGCAGTTGTATCAAAATTTGAATCACGGTGATCTTTAAGCCCATCTTGTTGAGTTCGATATGAGTCGGGATCGGAGGTGAACGGAAAGGCACTTTCTTCCCCAGACCTTGTAACCCTTGCGTTATTTTCCTGCCCTGCCTCTTGTGACGACGCTAGTATTTTCTTTCGAAAACTATTGTCCATCCTTGACTTTTTCCGTTGCCCGTCACCCTCGTCGAAGATCAAGCTTCTACAGATCCTTTTACTTACATCTGCAGGTATATTGGGAAGAGATCTAACCTTGCATCTATTTTTCCCGGGTCTTCCACTCGACTCGTTCTGGGAAGAGGACCTTGAGATTTTCCTCTTTGATTTTGTGTCACTATAACTATGACATTTTACAAAAGGCTCTGATTCGGGTACTTCATTGATGTCTGCTAAATTATCTCCTGATTCGATCACATCGTATTCGGACTCGTGAAAGCAGTCGTCACTGTCATCACTATATAGGCATCGAACACTAACTCGAGGGCGTGTCAGAAGCAATTTTATATTTTTTTGTAGCTGTTGATTAAATTCTGTCACAGGTTCTAACAGCGAGTTACTAAACTGAGACTCGTTCCCATCTGAACAGTAATCGACAGAAAGAGGATAACAAGAGGCTTGATTTTCTGTGAAACAGTCGCATTCATCATCAGCATCATAATCGTCCGACAAAATAAAATCGTCGTCAGTTAGGTGCTCAGTGTAACTCTCATCTAATGAGTGCGAGCTGCTAGATACTGGATCTCCGGAGTCTGATCGAACCGACTGCAAAAGCTCCCGTTTTTGTCCACTGCACTCATCCATTGCCCGATCTATCAATTCAATGGCTTTTGTAACTTTATCCAAGTCGGCGGGTAGCGACAAATAATAACGAGACTCATCCCCTGTGAACGATTTTCCAGCTGTAGTATACACTACAAGAAAGAAAGTCAAGTAAGGCTAAATGCGACTGGATGCCGAATTGTCACAAAACACAAAAAAAAACCACGAAGCGAAACTTCAACACGTCACAACACAAAATTTATAAAGAAAAGAAAACATGTCGTTTCCTTCAAAACGAGCAGTCGTGTTGCAAATTGCGGCAATAAAAACTCCATTTAATGATTCGGACCGCATAAAAAAGGGGCTCTGAGCAAGCCTAATTGCAGGTGTTAGTTTTCAAAATAAGCTATATCGACTGCGTTTTACAAAAAGAGTTGTTCCGTCCTCTCGGCCATCGTTTTGCTTGCCTGTCTGTCTCTCTTAGAGGCTACATTGCTGACTTTTTAAGAATGTTTAAAAATTTAAGGAACTAGACGTGACTGTATGATGTATTCTCATCCATAATGGCCATCATTCAAGTCTCGAGTAGACCGCATTTGCCACGCCATCTTGGAGTTACTCAACAAAAAAATCGTTTCAGTTTTAAGATAGTTGCATGAAAAAGTACCCTGTCCTTGAATTTAACATAGTGAACAAACACGTAATTTAACCAAGGAAGGAGTCTTACAGAAACAATTTAACTTAACATTATCACCTTGAAAATTTTGAAAAAGTTTTGTAATACTTTAGATTAGTTACGTAGGTATGATCCCAAAGTTAAACCATGCAAATGATTTTCGTGTGTCAAAATTTTGCTACTTACGACCATGGTTCATAAATGGCCTGGTTTTGATATCAAAATTCAATTGTTTGGGGTGTAAGGTTGAATTACTAGGCTAGGTCACGTATACACATCACAGCGCGATTTCTAACCATGGGCAATAATCATAAGTTCTTCTTGCTTGGAAAAAATTTGGACATTTTTCTAAAGGAGTCTTCATAAAATTTCGCGAAATTCGTGAGGAATGGGGCCCCTTAAAACAAATTGAATTTTGCAAATATTTGGCTATCGACTTTTACAACTACATAAATTCCATTTTCAGAGCATGCCACCAATTCCTCATTCAAGGCATGTTGTGTACAATTGTGACTTGTTCTTCTGAGCTTGAAGAATTCACAACATCAATTTACAAATGATCTAAAAAGCAATATATCTGCCAGGCATTGTAAAACTAATACGACATTCTTCAGTTTAAAAGACATGTTTCGACTGAACTTCAGTCATCTTCAGTTACAAGTAACTCTAAAGGTCTGTAATTTATATTCTGCGCTATAGCAGTAAAACAATATAGGTTAACAATTATATAAAAGATCCTATGTAGCATGAAATTGTTGAGTACAATAAAACAATCACCATACAATAAAAGTAAGCCTAAATACAATAATCACCATTGAAATATGTACAATAAAACGTTTATTTCAGTGAAAGAATCTTAATACAATAAAGCCTACTTTCAATAAAAGGATAAAAAAATTCCGACCTAAGTGCGTGCTTAAGGCTAGAAAGAAAGGGTTAAATTCACACGATAAAGCTGTTTATTAAGAGAAGGCTTTTTCCACTGTATATGAATAGCCTCCTTTATTTTGAGTTGGCATGATGATGTACTAGAGTCGAAAATGCTTACGTTTTCCTCAGTGCAGGCATTCTTACAGTGTTGGGAGCCTTGTAAATGTTTACAAATGTGCGTGTTCACTGACCCGTGTTGAAAAATGCCGGGAGGTTTTACCGACATAGCAGGAATTACTGCCTACAGACGTAAATTTTTATACAACACGAGAACGTAGACTTTGGGGCAGAAACCTTCAAAAATTTGCAACTTTAAAACATGTAAAAACCAACTTCATGGTACACTTTTTGCACCATGTCTTGAAGGTTATTGATTCTGCTCTGTGCAATCAAAGAGAACGGACCTACATATGGTAGCTTAAAATACCATCCCTGAGCGGCCTTGTTTGACCAGCAATGATACAATTGAGGTCTACAAGATCACTATTACAAGCCTTGTTGAGATATTGTCTTATAACTCTATCAATAAAGTATTACTACTTGAGAAAAAATTGTTACGTGAAGCTAGTATTTTTCGGTCATCTTGGAAATCTAACGAAGTGTTACTGATCTTGTAAGCCCTATCTAACTAGCGAACTAGCCCTATTTTGTAGGAATGTAGGAAAAGGGACAAAAACTGACTAAGTCAGTGTAGGTCTTTTTAAGGTAAACAGCAGTGTATGGAGTCTGTGGATTAGTGTCATCAATAAGGCAATTTCTTATCCACCTCTTTTTTTATAGTAAACGTAATTTTATGTGTTGTGTTAAGGTAGTCAACAAAGAGAAGAGCATCGTTTTCTGTCTTAAACAAACAAAATATGTCATCTACGTAACGTTTATAAAATAGAACTTTGGGACTT
>JANTCA010060711.1:0-16672 GCA_024741275.1 Chironex yamaguchii
TCTAGAACGAGTGGAATTGCTTTTTTCAATTGTTCACTTTATCTGTTGGACCCGCGATTTACTGCACATTTATAACAGAGACGAATTGTAGGTGAAGCTGGAGATGTTTCAAGAAACTCAGTCTCATCTTGAATCGAGAGACTGTAGGAATTGATGGAGGGAAATGCATTAGAGAACACATGGAATATGGATTAGTAAGGTTGCTTCTATTATTTCTGCAAAGGGGGTTATGTTTTCATTGGGGTTTGTTTATTGGTTGATTGGTCGGTATGGTAGCAAAATAAATAAAAAAGGGACCGATTTTGACGAAATTTTCAGAATAGGTCAGAAATAGGCTAACATAGTGATGGTTAATCTGTGGTGGTGATCAGGATCACTTTCTGTCGGTTTGTCCTTATGTTTGTGTGTCTCTCTGTCTGTCAGTCAGCAGGATTACGGAAAACCTAATGGGCGGATCCTCATGATAAACGTCAGACAATCAGTCTTGATCCAAGTGACATCCCATAAAATTTGGGGGATGATCCGAATAAAATACTGGATTCTGGATCCCTTTTTCGGTAAAGAAACCTCCACAGTGCTAGTCAGACATAATCCAATTGTCATATTAACTGGGGGAAACCCTCGCTAATTCATTAATAATGCTGTCTTGGCGGAGGTTTGCGCTCTCGGAGTGTTTCTAGTTTCTTGATAATGCAACATGCCATCCAAAGTCTATGGAAAGTAACTTTTCTCACATCAACCTATCTTTCTTCCAAAACACACCACTTCAAGACTTCAACCATTTGATGCTGGAATTATCCGAAATTTTAAGGTGAAATATAGAAAATTATTTGTTGAGCACGTCGTATCCCAAATCAAGGAAAATATTTCTGCTCCAGACATTATCAACATTGTTAACATCTTGATGGCCATCAGGAGGGTACAACGTACATGGAAAGTGGTTTCACCTTCGACAATTAAACGCTGCTTTTAGAAATGCTGCAAAAAAAGGCCTGATGACTGATGACGAGGGAGACTCGGAAATTTCTGCTCTTCTACAAGAGCTCAGTCAAAATCCTTCTAAAGAGGACTGGGTCGATTTCGATGAAAATGTGTCGATTGCTGAGCCCACTTTCCGCATTGATGGATTGGAATGGAGACAGCAAGCACGGCTTGAATGCATGGAGAGAGCGAATGATCCAGAGCTATTTGTGGAAAAGATAATTTCAGATGAAGAAAGTGATGCTGAAAAGAAGAAGAAGGATCCAGCAAGAGTGGACCAAGTATTGTGAAAACACTCCTTATGCTAGACTGCATTAACCAACCTCCAGCATTGGACGAGGAGTCCCTTTTAATGCTATATCACCCAGAGTTTAGAGAATCTGTGTTTAAATAAAGAAAAAGAACAATGTCCAAAACATTGTTTCGAAGCATAATGAATATTTGTTTCCTAATAAACTTGCTTTTTTCATTCCTGTCTTATTTGTTACTGCTCTGGGGGCTATCTTATAACAAAACTACTGGTTTTATTTACGTTTTTTGTTTCAAGCATTGATTTTCTAGGAACCTCTCTATAAAGCGGACACTTCCATAAAGCAGACATTGTAATTCGGAACGAATGTTGTCCGCTTTAGAGAGATTCCACTGCATTTTTATTTCCATGAACGGTGCAGCACAGTAGTTAGATAAGATTTGATTAAGCACAATTTTATGTGGAAAGTTCCATTCCTGTGTTCTTGATGCTATGACTGTCGTTAGTTCAATGGTAAAAAGGTGGTGGGAAATAACTATTTTAAACATGGATTAGCTGACTAGGAATGCAGTACACACATGACGTTAGGGACAATGCTCATGGCAAGTTCAAGTAAAAATGTCACTTGTAAATTCGGTAACCATCCAAAAACAGCATGCAAGGTCGATATCATGCAGTTCTATCAGGGAGAATTTATGAGAATGATAAACATTGAGATCACATAGTTCAGGGACTACCTCGTTGCATCATTGAAAGGCAGTCAAGCCACTGGCAACTTTTCTACGGCCCTCTTTGAAAGAAGCAGTGCCTGGCAATATTGCGAAAGTGGTGGAATTATTACAAATGGGTGTATCTGCTGATCCGTTCAGTGTTAAATTAGAATTTTAGTCATTGTATCAGTCCAACCGGCTGGCAGCTAGCGACGGCTCTGGACGGCCCAACCCTTTTGGGAACACTCGACTCATTCCTAAGTGGTTCAATAGTCAGGTTTTAAACAATTTGAAATGGTTTCAACAGAACGTGATAAGCATATTTTCAGATTATTGTTAAGTTGATCTACATTTATTGGATATGAGCTGTCAAAAATTAGTTCAACTCCCAGGCCTTGACTGTGCCTTGCTATAAATATTTGTCCCAACGTTTGTGCCTGATACATCTTTTCATCTTAGTTACTCTTAAATATCGTCTTGAAAATTTGCGACATTGCACTAAAAACATACTTAAAAGGTTTCTTCGTCTGACACTCTTCAGAGTATGAATCGTCAGAAACGAAAGTATATGTATATGGCAACCTATTTATACAAAACATGTATCAAAACTAGCCAATCATAAACAAAGGAAGCAAAGAAAGAGAAAATGAAGAAACTTAACATTATCGGAAGAGTCCAAGTGAAAAAATGAACTCTTTCTGCCAACAGGGTACAGGTTTTTCTGTTTCAATGTAAACAAACTTTCTTTGGGCCTCAAAAATGTCCTCTATACTTAAACGTCATTTACTAGGCAATGTTTCTATCCGCATGGAAACACAGATTAAAAAAGCTGCAGTTAAGTGTTTTTCTGCTGTCAATCCAAGAATTGTTTTCCAACTAGGAAGATCTTGCTATCCATTCACAAGGATTGTGTACTTAGCACACAAAAAAGCTTAGTAGTATGAATCTCTGTGCCGATGGGAAGCTCGGTATGTAGGTCACACTTCTCAAAGATTGGGTGAAAGGATCAAACAACATGTTCCAGCCACTGTACACCAAGGATCAGTTCCTCCGAGAGAACAGCCATCTCTGGAAAATGACTGCCAAAACATGCGATTCTGCCATGGGCCAATATTTACTAGAAAATTCAGAATGCGCCAAAATGTATAAGGACTAGAATTTTCGGATAATTGCATAGCTAGATCTTGTAAGTGTATCGGAGTCTGTCTGCACTGAAACAAGGGAACCAGTACTCTGTAGGCAGAAAAAGTTGGTTTTTTCACTTGGACCCTTCCAAGTTTTGTACCACAAAAAGATTGCTCTTGTTGAACATGAAACTTGTTTATCAACTTTTTGCAAATTAAGCTTATGTTAGAAAATTAAACTCTTTTATCAATCAATCGGCCGTGCCAAGTGGCATTGGCGACGATGGTTCTCCATTCCTTTCTATCTCGCATCTTGCTAAGGAGTTCTAGTTTACTCAAGTTACTCCTTTATGCCGTTAGCTTAAAAGGGTTACTGTTAAGGTCATGAAATGAAACTTTTACATGAAAGTGGTCCAGATTATGGGTCTCTCTTCACCACGCACCCTGTTTGAAGCAATTCTGCTACAGTAAGGTTTTGTACCGGATACGTCCCTAGCACACTGAATGCTAGTAATTTTCACATAGTGCAAATTTAACGCCCTCTTACTGATCCAAATAACTTAAGGTGACGGAAGCACACAATAAAAGGATTTCCTATTCTTTGACGGAGCCTACATGATTTAGCCTCTTTTCAATGCCGTCATAGCAACAATTCGGCAGTATACGCTTTTAAAGTATTGTTTTTACATCATGCACATGAAAATTCAATCCGTCAGAGGCATTCATGTGTACAGAAAAACAAATTTTTGTTGTTTATTCTGTTGGTGTAGGTTTGGTAATAGCCTTGCCACTGTGATCCAAATGCATTCTACTAAAGTTATTCCAGTGAGGTTTTTATCGCTGATAGCACATTTGGTTATTCTAATTACAATTCTTTGGTCAAGGGTATGTATCATGCTATCCCAATTCACTATCTTTCCAATTTTTATTTAAGTTGCTGTCACTTCAACAGCTTAGGGACCTTTCAGGCTTAAGCCTTTAATTTTGAATTTCTTTAAGGTACACAATGGTTGATATTGTGGAAGGTCTAGAGAACGATTTCCTGCTAATGGAGAAGCTTCCCTGCTGAAAGAGTATGGTCTTTTGAACCCGCTTTTGCCGATACTTTTTTGATATCTTACCCTTTTACTGCATTTTATGATTTTTAGAGATCCAATGTTTTGGCATGCCTGCCACTTCAATACACGTCATCACAATTTGATGAAAAAGACCAACAGTAAGTGATTGCTTTGTACTTGGAAATCCGTCTTTACCTAATGCATATACTCTGAGCAGTGGCAATGTGCTACAAAAGTGGTGCCTAAAAATTCATTTCAGTGGCTCTGCAGTGTGTGGTAAGGTGAAGGTTTTTACACTTTTACCTGAACGCTTTTCCGGCCTACCTTGCCTCCTCTAAGTGTAGGGTGAACGCATTCAATATTTTAAGGGGGCTCATCTTTGCTCTGATCTTGCTTTCAAAAATCCTCCCTTGTCCCTAAAAGGTCTAAGTATTCTTTATTTGCAAAGATATTGATGTAGGGTGCATACCTGTTGTTAATTCTCTTATCCTTGGCACCTTTTTGAGTTGTTTCTGTTCCTCTGAGGATATGTTGCTGGTGATAAATAATGTTTTCTTGCTACTTTATGCAACATTGCTTTCCTCCAAAGGAAACCTTCTTAAGAAAAGGCATTAAGTTACGTATACAATTCCAATAAGCTCCTGGGAAGCTTAAAGAAGTTATTCATAGATAAACTTTGTTTGTGCACCTGCTTGACCAGCCCTTGGCATGACAACCTTGTCATCACATTTTTAAAGTATAAATGGATTCTGCCAAATATGGAATGCAAAAGAATTGGTTTCCAGGTGACTGTAGATTCACAAATCATCACTGACTGAGACAAAGATAAGAGTTGTCAGGCAAAGGAAGACCTAAATTCTCTATAGCTCATGTTTGTATGACCCTGCGGTACGAGGCTTCCCAAAGTCATTATTAGTTTTGAGCGAGCAAAGCAAGTGTAATTGTGGTCCATTGCCTTACCCCTATGTGTTAACTGGGAAACTCCCCTTCTCTTTTAAAACTGTGACTGAATTTTTCAAAAACAAAATAACTATTAGGAAGCAGTGTATGCACAAATTAAATCAAATACATGTTGTCATAAGAAACTTGTTTTTAGGAAACTAGTACTACAATGGCAAAAAACTAGTACTAAACACAAGAAAACTTAAGAAAAATTATGATTTCTAATTTAAAAAAAGTTGCTATTGACTTAGCTTTTAGCATGGTATGGTGATGGATAATATCATGAAAATAAAAAGGCTTTTCCTTCCTTATCCAAAACTAATAACAGGACTGCATCACTCCTCTGCTTGAAAAGTGCAAGATAATTAGAATTTATTCATTGATGCCTTCCAAAACAAAGAATTTACA
This sequence comes from Chironex yamaguchii, assembly GCA_024741275.1. Classification (NCBI taxonomy): domain Eukaryota; kingdom Metazoa; phylum Cnidaria; class Cubozoa; order Chirodropida; family Chirodropidae; genus Chironex; species Chironex yamaguchii. Next base: position 5,474 of record JANTCA010060711.1, read on the forward strand.
AAGATACTGTCAATGATAGGAAGAGGGGGTATATCCAAAACAGCCTCTTTGTCAGAAAAACAACAATTTTTAAGCACACAACACCAATAAATTTTTGAGTTTTATCACTACCCACTCGGTAAAACGACTATAGGAAAAAATAAATTAAACATGCAACAAGAATGCACACAGATTATTTCAATTTCATGCTGTGTTTATTAATGAATCGAAATTCTGGAAAACATTTCTAAACGCCGGAATCATTATTATATAACTTCATCTTTGCAGTAAGAAAATTGCGTAAATAAATTTACAAAAATGCCACAATGGGTATTAAAGGACCACATGAAATGTGATATTCGATAATGAACTGTTTTGGTGCAAGGCTGGGTGGATTTTGCAACCGATAACTGCTTGGGTTATCACAAACTCGAAAGTAATAACGGGGCTGCATAATTCCTGTGCTTGAATAGCCCATGACAATTGGAATTTGCATCATCGATGCTTCCAAAACAAAGCATTGGCTGTTTCCGTTATTAAAAGGGAGAAAGTCATAATGTGATGAACTTAGGGAGTTGTTTCTAAGACATAAAAGGATTCCGGCTGAAAAGGAATAGTCTATTATCACTGTCTCTGACTGAAAAGAAAGCAGGCATAGTACTTGCACGTCATTCCAAATGCTTGACAGATGAAGCAACTCCTTTCTTGCTTGCAAATATTTGCCATGGGAAACTTTACTTGGAAAAAGTGTTATTACAGTAATAATGCTGGTGTGCATATTTGTCATGGTGTTTGATCCCCACAACATGTATATTTTGTTCTAGATATCAGGAGTGTTTATTCTGCAATATTTTGTGATAATTAACTTTGTCAATGTGAGCTGTTTAATTCAGATAATATACAGTTGGCATTATGTGATAATGTACAATTGTAGTCAAGTCAAGTGTGCCAATTGAGGACATTGTAACATTTTCATATGTTTATTTATAATAAACAGTAAAGACAGCAACTTGACATCTTGTTCTTAAACCTTGATGCCCCGATGTACAAAATATGTACCAGATAATCCAGACTTACAGGCAGTTCTTCACACCAGTCATTTTTATAATTAAGGCGGTTTTCCCTATGGTAAACATCTTATTGAAGTAGAAATTTGACTTGTGAAGTAACAATTATGAAAGTGGAATTGATATCTGTGAGAACATAAAAGAACTTTTGCAAGCTATTACTCTCAAGTTGCTAACAGACTACTATCAGCATAAACTTTTTAGGCTGAATAAAATTGCTTAGCTATAAATCATGTAATGCTTCCTCATGCTTTGCAACACGATTTTAAGGCTTGAAACTAGGAGAAATGAAATCAGTAAATATCTTAAATTTGAGAATAATGTTTAGAATAAATTAAAGAGGGAAATTTTTAAATCTATCTTGGTCTTATAAAACTGGTTTTAAGCATTTGTTGTTGGTAGCATTTTCAAGTAGACAACTATGTTACTTTAAGTTACAAGTTAGATATTGTCATAGTGAAATAACCTTTATAAAGTCAAGTGATCTGATATTTCCTAAGTGCCATATAACAATATTTGAATAAATTGTTTCAATTCATAACATGAGTCAAAGAAACTAAGAGAATATCAAACTTGGATACGAGACCTGTCTTATTCTGTCTAAGTCAAAAAGTTCCTTCCCACACCATTTGGTGTATTATGGTGGCACACATCTCCATTTCTTTAGCCTTCGGGCCACACAGCTGTGCAATTACAGTGAAAGCTACAGTAGGGGGGCTAGCCCACTGGTAGCACTGTGTGTTCAACTTCCATAATCTATCCAGAAAGTGCTGAGTGCTAAGCAGGGATGCATTATGTACCATATTTTTAAAGTCTTTGGTATGAACAAGTTGTGGATTCGAACCCACAACCACATGCAGAGCGAGCACTCTGCCACTAAGCCACTGCTGCAGTTATTCTGTTTAAGCTAGGAGTCAAAGTGAGAATTTGGGAAGGAAAAGGCTATGTCATGATTTTCTAACACAATTTTATGTTTGTATGTCATGGTAGTAGCATCACACCATGTTATGTTGCATTTTGCACTCCAGACTTGCTGCATCAGAGTTAAATATTACAAAAACTGTAGGGTATTTGTCTTTAATGATTGTGGCTTTTTTGTATTGTTATAACTGTATCACTGCAGAAGTAACTTTTGGGTGTATTACCTGTAAGCTGTCTTATATAATATAATTTCTAAATATGCATTGCTTTCTTGTACTAAATTTTCAATTGCTTACTAACATCCTTCAATGCCTACCCTACAACTGTAACATTCTTTCTGTGCTTCGAGTTCTGACTGTTGCCACAGTTTTAGTTCCATAGCCTGTTTCTTGCCAGACATTAACGAAGACTGCAGATGTTTGTTTTCTGTAGGTCGTAGGTACCATATCATCTTTTATCTAAACAATTAGTTTTTAAGTGGTGTCGTACAGTTGGATAGTTTACAATCACGCTCTGAGGCAAAATTTGTTTAAAACTTTCTTATCAACCATTTATTTACAAGCAATTTATTAGCAAAAGCTGTTTAGTGCTCATCAGTCTAACCAAATATGTGCTATTGAAATAGCAATGGTAAAATTTCAGAAAAACTGGCCTTCGGACAACATACACTAGCAAAGCTCACAAAGAATGGCATCAAAGTATGGGAGTTTGCCAGTAATAGCAATGAGTATGTGTGTGAGCTTGAGGTTTATATTAGTACAGCACGAGCTGGAGGCCAGAAAAACGACATTGGTTGAAAGGTGACCCAGCAATGACAAAAAAGCGGTCAAAAGTCACCATGTCTACATTGATGATTACTTTGTTGTTAGCCTTAAAGAAAAGTTATTGAAAGATGGCATATATAATATTTGCACAGTAAAAAGTGATCCTGTAGGCTTTCCAAATGAAATGCATGTCACACATGGGAAGAAAGATACCATACAGCTTACTCAAACCAAGGGAGAAACATTGAAAAATGGCCTGTTTGGCAAGAAAAGGAGGGAAGAAAGCCTGTATGGCTACTTTTATCCAATACAATTAATGACACCCAAAGATAATTGGCAATCTAGAGCAGAAAGGTGGTTTATTGGTGGATGTTTGATGCCCTATATACCAGTAACTAATTACAATGAAAACATTAATGCATGTGATTGCAGCAACCAAATTGGTACTGCATATTTCATGGCAAGAAATTTTATTGTTGGTGCACCTACATTTTGTGCTTCCTTATTAATTTATTTGTTTTAATTCATTAGTTTTAACATACAAGTCTTTAAATTACTAGAAGTACACAAAAGATATAGAGTGTATCAATGCTGATTGGGAAAAATGCCTCTTTTTGCAGGTCAAAGTCGACTTTTGCAGGGCAATTTTTCTTGCAAACAGATGTTGTGTGTTTCTTATGAACAACATTTCTGTACTATCTGATTGAAAATGGACCAAAATATTGAGTATAATGTACCATTAAATAACATGTCTGTGATGGAACGATTGAGCTACAGCACCAAAAGTGCACAACATGGATACAGTAGTAGTCTAGGTTTGATAGAACCAGCAGCTTGACTGAAACTATTTTGTAGCTTCTCTCTGTGATTTCTTTAAATATATTAGATTGGAAACAAGTCACCTAAGCCAGCGCAATACCAGAGTCAGGCCAAACTTTGATACAGGTGCTTTGTTATTTCAATTTATAATTGTCATTAAATTTTGCTCATAGGCTAACAATTGGTCTGTCAGTTGGAATTTCATTAATTGGAATTGAGCTTGCCAGTTTTTTGTTTGGAGTATCAATGTTTAGTCCAGCCACAAGTATGTTTTGTATCCTTTTTAAGAACTACTTAGTGTTTGCTTGCAATTTGTTGCTTATGCAATTGTATGTCACGGTAATGAGCTTCACTATATTAAAGATAATTTGAGTCCCTTTTTTGAACAGTTTTGAACATGACTTGTTTCAGATTTTGCTGTTTTGAATCAAAGTCCTCTTTATCAATCACCATTCTCTATCTACAATTTTTCTAGTCTTGGTACAAAATTCTGTCAGCTATATCAAATGTTTTTGAAACAATGTGGCTGCTAAATATATCATAAATGCCAGAGAAATAGGTTTACAATCAGTTGATGACATTGATATGCTGAATGATAGACTTCTAATTTTGTTTTTTATTTAGAATGATTTACTGTTTTTCTGTATGTTTGGGAAGTTTATTGCATTATGATTATGGCTAGTTTTAAATGGAAAAGTATAGCTGATGTCATTAATTCTGGACATTAAATATGACTGCTGCAAAGATAGCACTGAAGTGGTTGGAACTACATAAAGTTTAATCTGCATTAGCAATATCATTTTCATTTTATGTAGCTTCCTGGTAGCTTCCTTGAATTTGAAATCTCTTGGTACTTTCAGTTTGTAAGTCAATGTGACTATGCTCCTTGCTTTGTGCAAGATGTAATTCGTAATGAACTTTTGATTCATTATTTTTGTGCCCTTAACTCTCTTACACAGCTACAGTTGCACATGCTAGTGCTGCTATCTCATTATCGTTGTTTGTTCTTAATTCTTGGGATTGTGACGTGTACTGGTACATATTTGGTGTGTGCAGGTAGGTATATGTTTCCAGTAGAATATGAAGGAGTATCAACATTCAGTAGATTTAAAACCCAGCATTTCAGTTTTAACTAATAAAACTTTCAAATGTGTTTGTATAGTGGCAATATAAGTGCTTTGTAACACTATGGGTACGAGCTTTTATTAGAGCAAACACAAATGAAGATGACAATTGTATATTGTGAGAATTTGAAAGTTCACGTAGATAACAAGAGAGGAAGACTTGTTGTGAAGTATCGAAACATGATCACAAGAGAAGGGTGACCAGTAACAACCTGAGGTTGGTCTCTAAGCAGGTAGTCATGAGAATTAGCCCAACCAAATCTAGCAGCAAGAATGGACATTATACCAAATATGATCAAATACGTTCCCTAACTGAGTCCTGTCTTATTGGATGGCCTCTTTTGAGTCAGGATCTTAAATGCTAACCATGTTGCTAGCCTTGAACGAGAAATATAAACAAACTCAATGTTCAAGTCCTTACAATACTGGTAAAGGTCTAAATTCTTTGTTGTATACTAAGGGAGAAGGGATCCATGTTATTAACGTGAAAAAATTGTTTCTGGAGATGAGACTTTTACAGCGGATTTTGTGGGGGAGCAGACAAGGCCATTAACATGAGACTTCTTACAATACCGTTTGATGACCCCATCTGTGTTTATCGGAATGACTTCTTGGGTAAAAGAAATTTAATTTTTTTAATGATGTCATGGAGGCCTAACAAGATCCCATTATACTTCAGTGGCCTGTCTGCAAGAGTGCGAAACTATCGTTGTTTGTACAGCAGAGAACAGAAAATGAAGTAATTGTCAAGTAGACTAGTGATTTTCTTTTTCTGTTAACGGTAGTATATGGAGTTATAGCTTTTTAAATATTAAAGTTTTCTTGTTTAATTTAGAAATATCAAATATTGTTTACTGTAATTTTGGCGACAAAGCGTACTCGGTTATACTGTCAGCACGCGTGTTTTCTATTATACTCATAATTTATTCCTCACGGATTGGGTCGGAAACTGATTAAACCGATAGACGGTTGTGATCGAGGTACCAGAAGTCTTTTGGATATTTAATTCCATCTTTTTGGCTCCTTTATCAGGTTTTGGTCAAGAGAATATGGTTTTAGGCTCAGCTTGTCCGCGACTGAAACCTCTGTTTTAATTTTAAAGGATACATTTGTAACATGAGTTCCATATGTTGTCAATGTTTAAGGTCATAGTCAACACGTAATTTTATGCGGTCGTCGTTCTGTAAAAGTATGGAGCTTATACTTACCTTATTTTATTTTTAGTGGTTTACCAACATTGTGCGAATTTGTTGTGATTATTCGATACTTCCAGTCAAGACCCAGAGTGACATGACGTGATTAACTCGATGGATATTTTATATTTTAAATATATGGATTCATATCATTTTGCGATTCATTATCATACAACTGGTAGTTTTTATTTCGAAGACAAACACATGCAAATGATCGACAGTAGTGCAGTGTAAATATTGGTAACCAGAACAATTCATATGATGCTGGAACATTCTTTGTTGCATCTTACTTTGATGAAGCTGGCGTGAGTCGATGCAGCTGTGTTAGATGTGAAAACAACATTTTGTAAATATGTAAATTTCCTGGGTTTTTTTCCTGTAAAGATTTTTGGTGACAGGGTTTGTTTTTTCCAAATCTGTAAACGTCATTTGCAACTCCCGGCAATTTGGTTATGATTTGTCATTACTTAGTTTGAGTTTGTTTTGTGAACGCGTAAAAGTTCGAGCTTAATCAAAATACTGTCTGATTCTAAATTTGTATCTGGGTGGAGAATCAAATTGTTTCTTTATATTCTCTCCTCCTCTTCCCAGTTAGTTATTCCGACATTTTAATTGGCTAATAACGGTGAACAGTAGAACTTAATAGTCAATAGTATAACTCATTTTTGCTCTGAAATCTACCAGGAGGAACGAATTTAACAATCATATGCTAACTGACTCTGACTAACTAACTAACTAACTATCTAAAAATTGCATCAGAATTAGGGTTCCAATCTACTTGAAACATTATTTAAGTTTGCTATACGGACGGCATATTTCATTCTTTTTATCTCAGAAATAAGTGTACCAAAATTCTTTGCCGTTTGAAATATTAATACTAGACAAGACAATTCAATTTAGAAAGTGTCTGTGATTCGTATCTTTACTATGGGGTGCAGCCTATTCGCCATGAATTTTCCTTCCTTGCGGATATTGAAATTGCGCGATTGAAAGCGAATCTTTGTTAGTGACATCTTCCCGTTTATATTTTGACGATGACATTGAGGTAGAAACTTGACTTATTCAGAGGCGAAATGCGCGCACACTCGACCTAGTGGTAACGTTAATTAAAATTGGTTTCCTTGCTAAATCCACATAGAAATAAAAAGCAATTTCGAGTATGGTCTGGAGCTCAATACACGTGCAGTGAGTTTGTATCTATTACCATTAGTTAGCTACACCATTCAGTTACTGTTTTATCGTTATTGGTGAGGTAACTGCAATGACATAAGCATCGTAAATCTCGCTACTTGCCTCTGATTTACATCATATTACAGGAAGTGGAGTTGTACCACAATTTTTAATTCGAAGTTCTCTAAATTAATGTCGTGCCATTGACAATTCGACCATCTACATTTTATGTTATAACATGTATACTTCCCAATCTAGATATATGTATCGTTAACAAAGTCAAAGTCCACTGAAAGTATAATCAGACCATCTAGCAATATGCTTGAAGCTCTGATTATTTTCGACAAAGTTTTTAAATTTATGGATGAAGACTGCTGTTTGAAAAATTCGGCATATATTTTAGCTTGTGGTCAGGATCTCTGTGTCAGTTTGTACATTAGTTTTGTATTCACGTTTCTTGTTGTTTAAACTCGAATGAAGATAGATCTGTTCTTGGTAACCGGTCTCTCTTTGACGTTACTGACACACAAAACTCTGTGATTTTGTAAACCTCATTTTGGCATTTGTTACGCCCGCGTTTCCTTGATAAGCTTAGCCTAAACTTCGTTAGCAAATGTGCTGAAAATTTTCTATTGCTATTGGTGCTTTTATAGTACGTTTACTTCGCTAATCCTCTGCTAGGTAGGCCTCACAGCCCTAAGATGCCACTTGCATGTTGTGTTGCGAGTTTATCGCTGTTAGCAGATCTGCATTGCCACTACAAGTGAGTAGTGGACAGTTATGGTTAATCTTGGGAATCTCCTTCCAATGAAGTTAACCATCAGGATACTCTCATTGAAGGGTTTTACTTCTGCAAGCACATTGTTTTTCATTTTGACTAAATTAGTCCTATAACAGCTGTTAGCTTTCCACCAGGTAAATGTGATACGCATGTGCTTGCCATGAGATGGTAGGACAAACAATTTTCCCTGTCTTCATGCCCAGTTATGGTGGACTGTACGAAAAATTGGTACTGGCTTACTATCATAGTTGTTTATCTCTTGGTGACTGTGATCATCTAGTATCCTTACGTTTGTCATTGCTACACACAGGTGATATTTGGAATTATAGTCTTCACCTTTGCTCACTGCTGTCAGACGCCTGTCTTTTCTTGCCTATTCAAGAAAATTTCTCTATGAATTTCCACACAATATGCAGATTCTTCAAGGGTTGTATAGGGGGCTTTACTCTTCGATGCTGTAGAGGTTACCTTCTTGACTTGCTAGTATGCTTAGTGCTAGGGTGCGAAATCGTCTTTATTCTGCCTAATTACGTGAATTAGGATGGTATAACCAAACGCTAATGGTTTCACTTAGTTGTCTGAATTGTCTACCCCAGCTGATAGTTTACTAAGAGTTGACGATAATTAATTTCGTTACTTCCAACAGTTACGTCTGCAAAGATGGCTTCAGTTAATTATGACTCACGACGAACTTGACTTTATAAATTATTATGAAGGACAAAAGGCATTAGATCTCCAGCTATCAAATATAATGACCCTCCTTTTTGATGAGCACCAAAAATAGATATAAAAGCTTATCAATGTGAAGTCTCTGTGAAAGGAACAGACCGCGAAGGATGTGTTGTGTCACATGTTGGAATGTTGCAGACCCTATTTAATCCGTTTTTTAATTACCCCGCTAATAAAGTATCAGTAATTGTACTCCAGTTGTTCCCTAAACAAAAAGAAACAGCAAGAAAAACTGAAACGGTGCCAACACTTAAGAGGCTAAATATTTCTAAATAATTAAAGAAAATGTAAATTGTTCGAATTTGGCTCAGAAAACAAAAAATACTCAGTCAGATGGTATCTTAGCACAAGTTGCAAAGTTTATTGTACGACAGTTGTAATTCCAGAGACATTACCCCGAAACTTAGTGTCCCTTACCTACAAAGGACGTCTTTGCCTGTTCGACGTCTGACGTGTACAAAGAATTGTTGGATGAGAGAAGGACTACTGCTAATGTCACAGTGTTCCAGGTTTATAAAGATAATTTGTAATGATCTATAAATTCACGTAAAGTGTAACGTTATATTCTGCTATTTCGGTTCCTATTAATTCCTTTGTTTTCTTGTAATAAAAGGATTACTTTGCGGCTGGAAGGTCTCTTCTTATAAGAACAGAAGCGAAGTTATGGTGATAGAGGACATGAGTCTCGAACCAAGGGCTCACTGCTACATATTTGACGCTTCCTCGGTTGAGCTCATCACAAATGATAAAAAAATTTACAGTTACTTTACCACGATTGCATGTTCCTGCAATTAGCAACTTTAATATTTAAAGCAACTTGATCTCTCAGGGAAGAAGCGGTAAGCAACTACTGTACACAAAGAACATAACACAGGAACTTTGAAGCTTGTTTTGGTTTAAATCTTTTTGTTTTAATTTTAAGTACCAAACTTTGATTCTTTCTCACGTTAGCCCTCTTATGTTTTATATGTTGCTACTGTTTTCAAAAGAAACCCATGAGTACGTGACAGACATTGTTTGACAGTTTCATTTGCGCAGACGCTGATTTTGAAAATACTGTAGTTTTCAATGGAACTGAAAACATGTCGAGGCAGTCTTGGCTGTTGTTACGATTTGCTAGGAATATTTAACGTAGAGAGCAACTTCTACAGCACAAGGGAGATGCGTTTTGTACCGAAGCTTTCATAAATATGGATAGGTCAGAAGTTTTTTTTCTGTAAAAGCAAGGTGTGATTGATTGTGGAAGGAGCCAATTTGATACAAGTTTATTAATCAACCTACTGTTTTGTAAGGTATTAACAAGGATACTTGCCTTTCCGCTTGCAAGGTGCTAACTCGTTGGCATACTTATGAGCTTAAATCTCAGATGTTGAATCGACTTTGAGAGCTATTCCTGAGTCAAATCTTTATTTTAGATAGTGGATGCATGGTTTGTTAACTATATCGTAAAGGACTTTGAAGCACATGAAACATTTTCCTACAGAGAGAGAAATGAATAGATTACTCCGTGGAGGCGCTTGCTATTGGCACTAGTGCTTTGTTCCAACACAATGTTAAAACACAAATGTTAATTTTTCTACGGATATACGATTGAATCCCATATCTACCTGCCTGGACTGCCCATATTAGACCTGACTTTGAGCAGAAAAAATTTGTCCCTCAAAGAGAAGCAACAACAGCAGCTTACAGTACTTAAACATTCTACTTAAGCAACCTGGAAGATGGCAGATCTTACAACAACTAACTATTGAACAATACACTATTGGTGCAAACAGATGGATCACAGAAATTCAAGGTGCATTTAGGTTACACGATAACAGTATCTCTTCGATTTTGAAAAACGAAGTCATAGCATCAAACTAAACCAAACAATCTCAGACAATTTCCAATGTCTTAAGAGTTAAGCAAAAAGCTTCACTCCAGGCCAAGCATAGAGTCTTAAGTAGAGACACTTGAAACAGGGATGTCTACCGAGTGCACTGGCGCGAAAATAAACCCAGTGCGGAAATGCTTACGCAGAAAGAACTGGAAAAACTTTTTTTTCTAGAAGTAGAATATTAAAATTTTCGTCGTAGACATTGGACATGAGGGCGAGACAGTTGTAGACAATGAGCTGTTAAGCGTTTCTTTAAAAAGGCGAATTCGTTATTTAAAACAGCCCCATAATTTGTAATATACAAATGAACTTTTTCGTAAATTGTAGCCTCGTTCACTCGAGGAAAAGACTGTCAAAATGTACAGAAAATGAATTATATTACCAAAAGGGAGCTATAAGTAGAATTTTACCTCAAATTTTCATCTGAAGTAAAATTTGGTGATACAAGTTATAATCTTAAAACACATATGAATACAAATTTAAACAATCTTTTAGTGGTACATAGTTCGAAAATCGCCTTCAAAATTTGCGACATTGCGCTAAAAACGGTTAAAGGCTTTTGTCGTCTGATGCTCTTCAGAGTATGAATCGTCAGAAAGGAAATCATATGTATATGGCGACCTTTTCACATATTTGTATGCCAAAGTTTCAAGCTAGTAGGCTTATTACTAAACTGATACCAGATTCTCCACTTGTATAGAGTAAAGAATATTGGTTTTCGACTTGAAAATTTGCGACAGAGCGCTAAAATCATACTTAAAAGCTTTTTTCGTCCG